>PVHX01007656.1:0-12180 GCA_004024805.1 Geosciurus inauris
ATAGTGGTGATGTTGGCAGTATCTTTGAGTATACTAAAACCCATTGAATTGAATGTTATGGTATGTGAATTATTTCTGTGTTAGTAAGCTTTGTGTCACTGTGACCATAAAAACCCGATAAGAGCAACTTAGAGTAGGGAAAGTTTATTAGGGGCTCAGTTTCAAAGGTTTAGTCTATGTTCAGTAACTCCACTGCTCTGGGCCCAAGGTGAGGCAGAACATCAAGGTGAGGCAGAACATCATGGCAGCAGCAGAAGCACAGAGAGGGCAAGGGGGAAGGGCCGCAGGGAAGATGAAACCTTCCATGGTATGCCTCCAGTGACCCACCTCCTCCAGCCATGCGTCCCACCTGCCTACAGTTACTACCCAGTTAGTACATTCAAACTAGGATGGACAGATTAGGTTACAGCTCTCATAATCTAAGCACTTCACCTCTGAATACTCCTGCATTAAAAGAGGAGCTTTTGGGGGACACCTCATACCCAAACCATAAAAATGTCTCAATTTCAAAAAGAAATAAATATTTGCATTCAACACAAAGGCTTTCCCAGAAGCTTGAGGTTCGCCTCAAAATGACTAAAGAAAATGCAATTTGTAGCCAGGCGTGGTGGCACATGCCTGTAATCCCAGCAGCTCAGCTGAAGCAGGAAGATTGTGAGTTCAAAGCCAGCCTCAACAAAGGCGAGGCACTAAACAACTCGGTTAGACCCTGTCTCTAAATAAAATACAAAATAGGTCTGGGGATGTGGCTCAGTGGTTGAGTGCCCTTCAGTTCAATCCCTGGTACTCCTCTCCACAAAAAAAAAGAATAGCACAGTGTGTACTCTACATAATCTTATGTGCTGAACTGTTGTTTCTGCAAGAGTATTATTGAATGGAAACACACAGAGAGAAATAAAGGAAAGGGAAGCTTAAAAAATATAGACTCCAGTTCAAATTTTATTTGTATACAAAAATATATTATAATGGGGAAAGCATTTTACTATCTTTAACTATATATAATTAATTATAAACATTTTCATAAAAGCACTTTAAATTACAAGAAAGCTATGTTTTAAGAGAAAAATACATTAGCATAGATCACCTGTTCTAATATGCTGCGGGCAAGTCAACAAAATCAGTTTCACTATCTAAATTGCTCAGAGATGGGCCCAAGGGCTAATTTTAAGGTGACTCTAAGAATGGCCTGGTGGTAGGTGAGCGCTCAGCTCTGTCACCTCTGGCAGCAGATTCTAGTAGCTGATTTTGCAAAGTCCTTGGAGCTTTCTGAAGCTTCTCTCTTGTAATAAAAGGACCTAGATCTCCTTGTTTCACATACCTGTAAACAGGATACAAAGAAGGTTAGCCACTCACAGAAGCTCATGATTCCTGTGCTTAACCACATCACACAGTCTCAGGCATCAAAGCACCGAACTTAATGGCAGGCTTCCGACATAATATGTGTCTGATTAACTGGAATGACTGGGCGGCCAACTGCAATTTCCATGAAGTAGACAGGCCTGTTACATGGGTCTCATTCAAATTGTGCTGCAGTTATAATAATCTCTTGTCAAAACAGGCCTAGGTCCTCTGATGTAGGATGCAGCAGCATATAACAAAAGGGGCAATAAATTCTTCAAGTAAACAGAGATGATGCAAAGACCTTCTACCTGATGTTTATACCTTTCTGAAAGAGTATTAAGAACAGAGCTATTTTAAAATAGCCAGTTTGGGATCTAATTTTTCAAAATTTTACTTGTTTATTTAGCAGAATATAGCACAGAATTCTTCTTATGGAAAATTAACCCTTTCAACAAAAAATGAAGGGGTGGGACAAATTCCATCCCGGAGGCTGAAGTTGTTCTTCCTGGGTGTTACAATCTTAAGTAGCCTATGTGGATAGATGGTAAGAATCCTTCCTCTAGACAACACCACTACCATTGTAGTTAAAGATCTAATATCTTCAGTTGCCAACATCTTTGGTCACACAAATTGGGTTACCATTAGTATGATTCCAAAATGGGAAACAAGCACTGCATCCTTAATCCAGGTTATTCAGTAATTGGTATGGGTCCCCCCAAGCCAATTCTCTCTTTGACATCTAAGTGTTAAAAAAAAGTCAGATCTCACTAAGTTCCCGGATCTAACCTGGGATGGGACCCTCTGGTTCACTGGTTTAATGCTCGTGTGATCCATCAGCTTTCCTTCTCTAAGAAACCTGACAAGCCTTCAGGATGATAAAGCTCCAGTCTTGCTTACTCTCTATTTCCCAAACAAAATACCATTGTTTGCCGGTGACCTGTTCTCACAGTTTGGAAAGGAATGTGGTCTACTTTAATACAAGCTTATCCTCAGAATTTCGTTCCAAGCCACTAGGGTCCTATTTCTAAACCTAAAGAAGTCTTATGATGTAATCTCATGCCCAGAGGCAAGCTGGTTGACATTACAGCACTTTATCAGGGGTTTGCAGTTTGATCTTTTTTCTTAATACCAGACATGTACTTACTTGCTAATGTTCTGTCAAGATCAGCAATAAAGTCTTCTAGCTCTTTTGTGTCTCCTAATTTGGCTGTAAAACAAGAGAGAGAGCTCAGTTTCCCCATCAAAGACAGCTGATGACCCCACATGGGTTTTTCCAGGATTATGCGATGGATTATTTCCA
The DNA here is from genome assembly GCA_004024805.1 of Geosciurus inauris. Taxonomy (NCBI): domain Eukaryota; kingdom Metazoa; phylum Chordata; class Mammalia; order Rodentia; family Sciuridae; genus Geosciurus; species Geosciurus inauris. Next base: position 2,642 of record PVHX01007656.1, read on the forward strand.
TTTTACATTTAGCTTCAGAGACTTTACCGAAGCGTGTCCAGTACCAGTCCTGAGTGTCTGCTCCAGTGTTTAGTTACAGTAAGCTCAGAAACCAATCCTAACGACTAGCCTCAATGTTTCCTTTTTAGTTCATCACAGCACTCTCCCATCACCCCACCCTGCACTCTTCTCAACTGGAAGACTCTCCCTTTGTTGTCTTAAAAGTTTGGAGGACAATGAGGAGAAAGAAGAAAAACAAAATGTTTTGACTTTTTGCTTGTTGAGGATCTGAGTTATCCTTAATGGAAAATTAAGCAAGCAGGGAGCTGTGTGGAAAGGGAATGGAGCCCCACATTCTATAATTCCTGTGGCTCCTGCCGTCTGATGCATTCTTGCTCGTCCTATCTATCACTCCAGGGCAATACTGCAGCCTTCAGAGCCCCTCCAGCATGAAATGAATGAAGAACTACACTGATCCTCCTCGAAGTGGCACGAGGAAGGAGACATGAAGCTGCTAGGCCCAGGCAGCCTTGTCCTATGGAGGCACTACCACAAGATAACAGTCTTTATCTAGATTTTGTTCTCTCTATAGCCTGAGATGTATATTTTCTCTGTATATTTTAGTTTTTTCTGCAGCACTCATCGTGGGTGCCTTCCCTGAAATGCTTTACTGGGTATTTTTATTATTTATCCCCCACTGGTTACAAATGGCTTATTGTTCTTAACTTTCAAGTCCATTTGCCACTAGGGGCTCCCTCTCCCCAGCTTTAATTCCTATCTCTAGAGGATCAGGTAGCAAAATCTGGACACTATTTAAGCTGTTTTCTAGACTGCTCTGTCTCTGAATTCCACAGATCCATTATAGACAGAGAGCTGAACCATGGCCAAATCCCCAGTGCCTGCTAGGATTGCGGTGTTGAGAGGGGAATTTTAAAAATATCTCTTTCAGAAAAGAGAGAAGTTCTGTCAAGGCCAGCTTGAGAAAATTGATGGAATCTTCATATTTCTTTTAAAATATGTTCCATTTTTATTACATTCTGTAACTATTTTCAGCAAGTATAACTTTCCTTAATGTGGGGAAGAAAACTTCTTTTGTTTTCAAAAGGGCGCTTGTCCAATATAACAGAACATTCAGCTCTCCAGTTGGAGACACTCTGTCAGTTCCAAAAATTAAGAAACTGCTCATGCATTTTTAAAAACTTTAGGTCTATTAATATCACAGTAGAGATAGGCTAGAGTTGCTATTTTGAATCATGTTTGATCACTGCTTGTCTCATAATGATGACAACATTTAATTACTAAGTTGGTCATGTGAAAGCTTTGGTTAAATAGTTAATACAATAAAAAAGAATACTTTCTGAAAAGCCAAACTGCTGATTTTAAGATTCTAGAACCAACTATAACCAATAGTCTGGCAGGAAAACAGTGAGAAGCACTACCATTTGGCACAGTCTTGTTGACAATGATAAAGAACAGTCTGGAATCGACAAGTTGTCTTTCCCCACATGAATGCAAGTTTTCTACCCTAAATTATTTGCTTTTGTCCTCACACAGAACAAAATCCTGAGAAATAACAAATTCCAATTCACACTTGACCACACTGATATTAGTCTTATCTATTTGTTTTTCACATTTGTAAAAGATTGGTTCGGGACAAGAGGAAATAAGGAGGATTAGGAAGGGGAGGAGAATTTAAAAGGCAGAAAAGCTCACACTCCAGCCAAGGAGCTAACCTTTCCGAGGAGCAACAGTGGACGAGAGCAGAGCTGGGGTGGCCTCTGTTGGAGAATTCAGTTTTTCGTCACTGAAGCTGAAGCTATTCCTATAAAGTGAATCTGCACCTTTCAGAAAAGAAAACACACTCATTAGAAATAGTACTTAACTGTAGACCTATCGGTGTGTTACTCAAAACCAACAGTTTAGCTCCAAAAGTTGCAAATCTATAGTAAAGAAATCAGGTGGATTTTCAGATCTTACATTTATGCCTTGAAATGATTTAGGGCAAGAGTGTGTGTGTGTGTGTGTGTGTGTGTGTGTGTGTGTGTTTCCAAACACACCAAAGTGTGAGGGATCATTAGGACCAGACCGTGGCCAGCACACAAGAGCTTACTGACCAGGTGTCAGACCCAATGGTCAAGCCAGTGCTTAGCTGATGGGTGAAGGGGAGATTGGTTTGGGATGTTAGAAATAAGGAATCATCTTCCATGAAAAATGTCCCTCTGCTCTCTGAATCCCCTAAAATACAAAGTTGGGCCTTATTCCTTAATAATCCTCTTCTCTGCTCATCAGAGTCTTTGTTGTAGATTTCCCCAAGATTCTGCACTCTAGAAATGACTAGAGTCAAAGATAAGGATTTTTGTTCCTGTGAAATTGGCCAAATTACGTTGGTATATAGTGAGCATGTACAAACATGAAACAAATTCTACTACTATGTAAAATTATAATAATAATAAAAGCACTATAATAATAAAAAGAAGAAGAGGCTTCTGTTCCTGGTGGTCTATCTACTACAGACATACAAGGGATTTCGTAGATCCTTCTATTCTTATACCCCCAAAGACCAGCACAACAGCAAGGCAAGGACCCAGAAGCAGGGCTGGACTGCAGGAGGATGCAAAGCAGCTTAGCTACTGAGCACTCAAGTACCCTTGAGGATCAAGGTACCCTTGAGAACAAGCCACTATCTCTGGGCCTCAGTTTACCCACCAATAAAACAGAAATGTGGGCTAAAGAATCCTTAAAGTCCCTCCCTGCTCTGAAGTTCTGAGAGTCTACCTCTCTGAGTCCTGTCGAGGTGGAAGAAATCAAACCACAGCCAACCCAGCTGTGGGATGGTGACAGAGAAAGGGAGCAACACCAAGGCCAAGCGCTCAAAGGCAGAGCAGGCAGCGGAAGCAGGATGTGGCTGCTGAGGCAGCAATGGAACAGCCTCTCTGGGTCAAAGAGCACACGAAGCCAGCCAAGATGGTAGCAGAGATGAGCTCTAGAAAGTTCTTCAGGTGAGTGAGGGCAGCTGAATAATGAGGGTCTGGCGAGCCTCTACTCCTCCTTGGGATTCCTTCACTTGAAGCCAGTTCTGTCCAGCTAAGGGGGAGCCAAAAACATCTTGCTTTTCAGTTCCTTTAACTAAAATATGAACCCAACTACATTAAAAAGGATGTCTCAGTTTAAAAGAATCAGGTTTCAGAAAGAGGTTTCTGGTTCCAAGAGAATTCAGCTTCAGCCCTAAAAGGCTGCTACAGGTGTAGCAGGCATGTGGCTTCCTCTCCTCCCACCTTCTCTCAGTCCCAGGTGCCATCTTTTCTTCTTTCTTTCAGGCCTACGTGCCCATCTAGTCCACTTTTCTAAGCATGCCCAGAATATCCTTATAACCAGTGCTCACCATCTTTTCTTCCTTCCAGGGGTCCAGCCTGGGTCACCTAAAAGGACCACAATTATTTTTCAGGGCTTTGATGATAAACACTTACTGAGATCCAAATACCCAACCTTATACTTACATTTGCTCCAAAATCTACTCCTCAAAATGCTGGTCTTTTAAAAAGAAGCTGCATGATCAACTAAGTTATAGAAACACCAAGCACTCTTGACATTCCCACTTTTAACGTGCCTGAGATGTCTCATGATAAAGAAGCCAGTTTGGCCTTATTTCCAAGTGCACTTGACAAGGGGACATTCTTCTGTGGTCCTCTTAATATTTCTCAGGATACTGGTACTCACTGGAACTTCACCTGGGAAGCCCTTCAGCTTGATTTGTCAGCTGAGCCCACCTCTCAAGCAGTCCCTTGCACAAAGGAAAGTGGTTGTGCTGACTTTGTACCCATGGAGGAGCATCACAGTCACAGACTATGCAATAACCAGGGGAATTGCTACTAATAGCTTGAGATACTTGTGAGTAGGACATAATGTAAGAAAACTAGAGAGTGTTCCAGAGTCAGGTCACAAACCAGAAGGAAGGTATATGAGGCCCTTGGCTCTGAAAGATATCAAACACATCACCCCTGTCCTTGGGCAAAGTTCCAGCTCCAAGACTTGCTGTCCCAGAGCTCAGAGGGCACCTCTCTGGTCTCTATCTCCCAGAACAGCTGGCATTTGGGAGCCAATTTCAATGCCACACCTCACCCCACCCACCATGCACCAAAGGCTATTCCCTGACTTTGAACTTCATCTCTGTTAGACCCAAAATCTCCAGCAATTTTACACCCCCATATACTCATGTTTTGGGATAGAAGAAAAATATCACTTTTTTTTCCCTTTGCCTTCTAGACAAGTAGACCAAACATTAGCAAGTGTATGTAGAAGGGAAAAGTCTCAACATGGAAAAGGACATTGCAAAAGAGGGTGGTAGGGGAAATGGGTATCCAAGTTGGGTGCAATGGTACATGCACCCAACTCAGAGACTTGGGAGACTGAGACAGGAGGATCACAAGTTTGAGGCCAGCCTCAGCAAATTAGGGAAACCCCTGTCTAAAAATAAAAAAATAAAAGGGCTGCGGATGTAACTCAATGGCAAAGTGACCCTGGGTTTAATCACGATATCAAAAAAAGGAAAGAAGGAAGGGAGAGCCGGGCGCTGTGGCTCAAGCCTGTAATCCCAGCACTGCGGGAGGCTGAGACAGGAGAATCGCTAGTTCAAAGCCAGCCTCAGCAATGGCGAGGTGCTAAGCAACTCAGTGAGACCTTGTCTCTACATAAAACACAAAATAGGCCTGGGGATGTGGCTCAGTGGTCGAGTGCCCCTGAGTTCAATCCCTAGTACCAAAAAAAAAAAGGAAGGGAGAGAGGGAGGAAGAGACAGAGAGAGGAAGAAAGAAAGAGGGAGGGGGGCTGGGATTGTAGCTCAGCGGTAGAGCACTTGCCTCGCATGCGTGAGGCCCTGGGTTCGATCCTCAGCACCACATACAAAGCAATAAAATAAAGACATTATGTCCATTTACAGCTAAAAAAAATATTAAAAAAAAAGAAAAAAGAAAGAGGGAGGGAGGAAAAAGGGTATACAGTGAGGATCTGGGAAATGTTCAAGTAACTCAACTGGCTTGGGAAACTGCAGAAGGAACCATAATCTCAGAGGACAGCCCTAGCTTGCCTTTGCTCCTTTAGAACATGGTCCACATGCTAAATGCCTTGATCAAGAACGTTCCTCAAACTCAGAAAATACAGACACTCCCTGACTTTTACTTAACTGTTAAATTCTGTCACTACTATAATGGTCAGAAGTTGTCTCTTATTGTGAACGAACTCATGCTACACTTGCAACAAGGGAGGGAGAGAAAAAATACTAGTTACAGTATCTGTATATATATAGACATACACACACAGAAACATGCCAGCTTAGCATATGTTGGTTTCCTTTCTCCCTGCCCGGCCACCACCACCACCACCACACATACACACACACACACAGGGTCACACTTCACTGGCTCATTGCCACACCATGATTCTGCTCTTTCCATGTCCTTACACCATCTGGGCTAATCTAACTCCAGATTCTGAGATGTTTGACCTTCAATCATCAAAAGGAAATGAAACCCCAGCATCCTGGAGTCAAACCTGCATCTAAATGGCACCGTTGGCAATAGTATACACCTGCCATTCATGAAAATAATGAAAAGAGCCACCCAAGAGCCCCAAAGCTATGCCAGCATGGAAAGATCTCATAGCAGAGAAGCCATGCGAAAGGCAAGAATAAGCCAGGTGCCCTGTGTACAATGCCTCTAGTTTTAATGATTGTGTTCTAAAGTTCCCAGCAAGATGGAAAATAGCAAGCCCAAGAGAGAAAATGTCCTCATAAGGAAGAAAAAGAAAACCAAGATTCTGGACCCTGGCTCGGCTCTTTTTTAGATGGTAGGAAAATTTGTAAGTTTCTCTTCAGAAGTGCCCAAGAACACACCCCCTACACAGAGGGACCCCTAACTCTAGACCTCTTTTTATTCTTACCCTTTACTTTTTATTTTACCCAATAAAATTTCTTCCCATGGACTTTTATTAAACACCTATAATAAATGGAATCTCATGGTAGGTGTTGTGGTAAGCAAGGCCTGACTTCCCATTCCCTGGAACTCTACTCCTCGCAAAACAACAGCCAGTTAGTCTGATAAAATGACAGCAATGTGTCCCTGGCTGATAGTGTATTCATGTATTAATACCCCACCCACTATCAGGAGCTATTAATAGGGGCTCCAGGGACTCCTAGGAGGATGACTTGGAGAAACTTGGCAGGTTGAAAGGCTTAATATTTGAGGGCCTATAAAATCTCCTTCAATCTGCTCTGAAGCTCTCTCACAATCATCTTAAACCCCCTATTGGAAACATCTTTGCCAGGTTCCCTTAGCGCACTAAAGCCAGGGAACCTCAAATTCTGGGGTTGAGTTTTTAAAACAGCATCAAAAGAAATAAAAGCATATTAAATATACAACCATCTAACTTTAGGTACACCAACAGAGCTTAGGAAACTCCAAGGCAAAACAGAGACTTGTTTAAAGGTAGATGTGTTTTTGTTTTTGTTTTTTCAGTTGAGCGGGAGGGGGCAGCGGGGAGAAAGGTAATTTAGGGTTAGCCCTGACATTTGCTACTCTAGAGAGAAGTAAAACCACAGACAGTAAACCTTGCCCAGAGCTCCTGTAAATATAGAACAATCCCACACATTTACAGCAAGCAAACTATAGTAATTAACTGAGAAAAAGAAAGCCTTGGATCCGTTTCCCTTTTCCCATAGGGAATGGCAGGGACAGGGGTGGGGGTGGGGACTCTCTTCCCCCAAATCTAGATTCTGACAGCCTCACTACAGTGGGATACAAGAAGAAAGAGCCCCGATTCTCAGTTTCATCACCATGGCCAGAGTAAGATCTGTCACTCACCCAGAATTCCTAACACAGTACTAGACATCCAGAGAGCTCCTGCCTGACCTTATCCACTCAGGGTATCAATAAATCCAGGTTCTAGTCTCAGTGGCTCCTAAATCACATCAACTGATATACTATCATTCTGGTCCCCTAGAACCCAAAAGGTTCCCTCATCCAGGGCGAGACCAGAATAGTCTAGACAAAGATATGCAGATTTGGTACATCTTGCTCAGGCTGAAGAAACCAGTTCCTCATTCCCAAAAATGGTCTATGATATCATCATAGCCTAGTACACACAGTAGACCACAGACCTTCCCTATTAAGTACCAAAACACTTATCCCAGAGGAAAAAGGCAAAATGCCAAAACACCAAGGACAAAAATTCATACCATCTTTTAAGGTTTAGGCTAATGTTATAAACTTTTTATAAAATCAGGCAATAGAAGCATAAATTAACATACTGGTTAAAATGTGGATAATAATGAGTGAAATTTTCATTCAACACAGTGGAGAAATCATGCTATTGCACTTTCATAATTTTTAAAATACTAAAAATATATATTCTTAAAAATAAATTTAAACCAAAGAAATTCACAATTTCTAAAGCACCACTAAGGGTCAAGTTTGAAAAACATTTCCCTGGCTCCCAGCTAAATTGCCCTTTTACTGCTAAAGTTAAAGTTGCTCCCAATAAAGTATGTGATGTATGCTGGAATACCAATCTGTAGGAAAAATACTACCCTGTTTCAACCAACTACCGTTTAAATCCAATCCCTAATATGAAGTTATTTTGCAATCTTATTTTGCCCTCTTCATGTCTTAGGAGGTCTCCATGAAAGTGGGAACAGGAAAGAGTATTTCCTCTTTAATATTCATTCTTCTTTCCTAAGTAACTTACTTCTTTGGGTGGAAGGAGTGTTTATTTTTCTCCTTTGGATGAAAGCAATCTAAATTTTATTTTATTTTTTAGATGAGAAAAAGAAGTGCTCTTCAAAGAAACAGGAATCCTGTTTTGATCTACTTGTACCTTTGTTGCACCCTCTGAGAAACAGAGTTGCAAAAGGTAGAGGAGAAACCAAGGTAACACTGGTTATAGCTTCATATATATCGTTTTTTTTTTTTTTACTTTAAATTTATTTATTTTTATTTTTTAAAACAAAAGAATGCATTTAAAGCCACAGCCACATATGGAGCACAATTTTCCATTTCTCTGGTGTAAACAAGATAGGGTCACACCATTTGTGTCTTCATACATGTACCTAGGGTAGTGATGTTCATCTCATTCCACCATCTTTGCTACCCCCATCCCCCGTCCCTTTCCCTACCTCCCCTTTGCCCTATCCAAAGATCCTCTGTTTCTACAATTGCTAAACTGTGAAAGCAACTTAGATGCCCTTCAATATATATCGTTTTCATGCAAGACACTGGTACCAATGATTCTGATCTGTATGATATCGTCTAGTATGTGCATTTTAGTGGGTTTTTCTAAGCATTAAAGAAGGCAAGTATTTTTTAAAAAGAGAGGGAGAGATCACTAACAGCAAGAGCTAATAAATAATTATCAGAATAATGATCGTAAAGGCTTGGCAAAGGTGAGCTGCTGTTGCTCTCATTACCTGGGTTGTCCCCCTCTAAGAGCTAATTTTCAGTAGGGCGCTACCTCTCTCCTGCATTTTCTTCCACAGAAAAACATCAAACAGACAAATGAGTATAACAAATGTCTGTGCTCAATTCTTGGCAGCAATTAAAATACACATATTATGCTTCCTTAAGAAATTACTATTTAGATACACACAACTCCTGCCAAGACTATTTCTAACTAGTCTTGCGGGGAACAAACTACACATTTATAGCAAAGATGAATGTCATTTGAGCCTTCTTTAGGCCCTTCCCATTACTTCTCTAACCACCAAACTAAGGGTTAGGTTAACAGTTAACAACAAAAGCAGAAAGGAAAAGAAAAACTACAAGTTCTATCCCAAACATCTCCCTCTACACTGTTAAGAATGTGTGTCCGCTTCATTCTCTGAGACCCATGAAAATACATCAAGATCTGAAATCCCACCTAGTGGAAAGAACAATTAGCCATGAAAGGACACGCTCAAGTCATATTATAGTAGAATGAGGCTGTGGCTTAAAAAGGAATTGCTCTTTGCTACAGAACAGGAGTGACAAGACTATCCTAGTTTTCTTTTCCATGGAGGGAAGAATTAGTATTTGATGAAGAACTTGCTCTATGCCCCAGTAAGAAAGAGACAAGTTTAAGTTTGGCCATAGATATTGAGAAAGTTCAAAAATGTTAAGACTTCCCTTTGACATTGAGAATGAGCAGTCAAGTCATTAGCAATAAAACCCAAAAATTCTAAGGGAAAATTAAAAGCACACTCTTCCACCCACTTTGTACTCAAATGTTACAGCTTCTTCGAACCCTCTGGCAGGGCTGCCAAGGAAACTGGAACTCAGATTTCTGACTCAGACCCTGACCAGGGTGATAAGGATCCATATCCCTTATCAGGACAATAGTTCAGGAGCAAGTCTTGCGCTGAATCTTTTGCCCAGTAACAAGGAAGAGCTTAAGATTTCAAAACAAGAGAATCATAAGGCCATTCCTTTTACACTCAGAATCAAGGACAGCAAAGGTAGTGGCACTCATGCTTGCAACCCATCTAGGAATTAAAAGTTCAAGAATAAACAGAAGAATTCTAAATTCACTTTTAAAAA
>PVHX01007656.1:12280-89596 GCA_004024805.1 Geosciurus inauris
CCCCTGCCCCTGCCCCTGCCCCCTGTCATCTACTCTCTAGCTCCCCCTCCAGGCTGGGCGATGGAACTGCCTGAAGGAAGGGGGACACTCTAAAACCCTTGTACTTGAATTCTGCAGTGCCAGAGATTCTTTCAAAACTGCATACAATGGAGCAACAAGTCTAGGAGCTCGGGGCCAGAAGAAAGGGCAAAACGTTATTTCAAAAATTTCAAGAACGACAGCTTATGAAATCTTTTCTGGTTTCACAAATGGTTCAGTAATGTGTCCTCCCATGTCCCAACCCCAACCCCCCTCCACCACCATTCAGGTGACTGTTGTTCCACATACTCTAAAATGTTATAGCTTAGAAGGGACAGAAATGGAAAGGAGGGAATAGGAGAGAAAAGTGTGGAAAGGCCTGGCTCAGGTCCCGGGAGTCCTGCCACAAGGCTCATGACACACCTGCAGGCAGCAAGTAAACTAACTTGTCCTCCAAGGACCTTCTGGGACTACCTTCATGGGTCCCACAGCTGCTGGCCTTACAGCCCTGGAGACTCAACTCTCCAGGCCTCCTGGAGCTTTAGGTCTCAGTTTCCTGAACCCATGTCTCTATTTACAGATAAACCGAGGTTACAGTGGGGCAGGATCACTGTTCTAGAAAGGGGTCACACTTACTCTCTGAGTCGCTGAAACCGCTACTGTCACTAACGCTGGCGCTACTGCGCCTCTTCATATGCTCCAGGTGTTCCTCGTAGTGGAAGTGGCGCTCGTGGAAGGGCGACGTGAAGTCAGCCAGCACAGCGTCAAACTCACACAAGGCGTCGGTCAGATCTGCGGCAGCCGCCGAGGCCGGGGCTGGAGTCAGGAATAGTGGGCTCAGTTGATGGGAGTTGGAGGCGATTATCGCTTCCTGAGGGCAGGAGGGACCGCCACCATTTCTGAGGATAACTAACATTTACTGCACTTTTTCCCAGGTGACATTCGCTCAGTTCTTTCAATCCTCAACCACCCTCCAAAAGTGCCTCCAGTTAACCAGCCCATTGCATAGATAAGAAAACTGAGCCTCCACCGGTGAAGCTGAAAGCCTAAGGTCATCTGGGTATCCACACAGCCACACTCTTTCCCACGCGCTGTCGGTTGCTTGTCCCTACGATCGCTCCGCGGGGGCGCGTGCGAATCTGGTGGCGGTGGGAAGACTGAGTCAGGAGGTGCCCTTTACGTCGGGCTCCAATTCCTAGTCCTGCGCGGGGAGCGAAGCTGCATCCGCCCGCGCGTGGTTACTAGTGGGTAGGGTCTCGCGGATGTGGAAGGAAGGGAGCGGAGCGTAAAGGGACCATACAGGAGTCCTCTTCTCTCGCCCACCCCCACCCGCTGCTGGGCTTTTAGGGGACCCTAGGACCCCACACTCACCTGCGGCGGCCTTGGGGCTGCCCTGAGCTGCGGGCGGCTTCATGGGGCAGCTGGGCTCGGCACAGCGCGCGTGGCAGAGGTCCTGCGAGGTGCCGACCGGGGACTGTGCCCTCCCTCGCGCTGGAGTAAGAGCTGTGTCGGGCTCGCCCTCGCACCCTGCCTCTCCCTTCGTAGGGCGCTGATCCCACTGCACTGCTCCCCAACCCAGCCCGCGTCCGCTCTGTCTGCAGCTCCAGCTGCCGCCAGCCCTGCTGTCTTATAGCCGCGGGCGGAGGCGGAGCGGGGCGGGGCGAGGCCGCGGAAGCCCGGGCCACAGGGTCTCTCCCCGCCGACCTCGGGGACGCCCCGGTCCCCGAAGCTCCGCCCTCGCCACGCGCCCGCCTGTGAACCGCAATGACGAATTGTCGCCGGAGCCCGGGTTACAGCCCCAAATATTTACCCTCCGCTTTCCCCACGCACCTTGACAACGCGACCCACGGCAATCTTTGGAGTCACTAGAGCACCTAAGAGTTTATGCTAAGACTGCTTCCCGCCATCTGTCACAACCTCCCTGAGCCTCAATTTCCTTACCTGTGAAACGAACGTGAAAATGTAATATCACCGCCTTGCTGCAAAAAAGTATCAGGGAGCTGATGACCATGCGACGCTCAATCTGGTGTTGGAAAGATTGGGAGCGAAAAGACAGAAGTAGGTGGAGTTCTTAATCGCTGCCATCTCAGAGAGCAAGGACCTAAACTGCAGTCCCGCCAGACCTGGCTTTACTCAGTGGGTTGGTTTATTAAGGGGAGAAATTGCAGCATAAAGGCAGAATGCTCTCGACACCTTGCAGGGTCCACACGAATAAGCCATCCTGCTCAGTGAACACCCTAGTTGTGCTGGCCAATATGGTAGACACCTGCCACAGACAGCTATTTAAAAGTAAATCAAGGATCTGGGCATTAGTTCCGTGGCAGAATGCTTGCACAGCATGCTGAGAGGCCCTGGATGCAGAGGCCCTGTGTTCAATTCCCAGTACTTCAATTTTTAAATAAATACATAAAAATAAAGATTAAAATTAAATAAAGTGAAGATTTCAGTCTCAGTTGCATTAGACACATTTCAAGTGCTATTCAATAGCCATCAGTGCAGAAAATTCTGTTAGACAACTTTGCAAGGGTCTCTGGCCTGAGGGAAGATAGGCATCTAATCCCAGTTCTGCAGGGCCTTCTAGGTGCCAGTGCTTGTCATGCACCAGTCCTAGCCCCTGGTTTGCGGATGAGAAAACTAAGAGACAGACAAACTAAAGAAGTTTGCCAGTCTCCTAGTGACAGAAAGGCAGGTCTGTCTGGTTTCAGAGCCACTTGCAGTTTCACCACACCCTTCCTCCCTCCACAGTGGGAAGCTCTGCAGGTGTGTAAAGTGGAGAACTGAGCATCTAGGAGGAGGCTCCAAATAGGAAAGCAGATAACCTAGGTCTTTCAGGCAACAGGGCAAGGCACCTGCTTCTTTCATTTTATCGTTTTCTTCCTCTATACCCCATTCCCCTACCATGTAAATCCATTCTTTCCCTCCCTATTGCCCTTCCTCTTTCTCTTCAACTTGCTCATGACACCCACCAGTCATGCACAGAGCTGACAGAGTAGCAACCAGTCTGGGAGCTGAAGTCAAAAAGCTGCCGCTTAGAAGTCCATTGATTTACTACAGCACAATTTATTTGTCCACTCTGCAGTTGTTGACACTTGGGTTGCTTCCAATCTGTATCACAACCAATGCTACAATTAACATCCTTGTATACATCTTAGTGCATGTTAGCGAATCTATGTCTGTTCATCCTGATTCCTTCCCTAAAACCATACAAAAGGCAAGGGTTAAACCCTTAATCCCTTAAGCCTTCTCACTGGGTTCCATTTCCTGTTGCAGGGCCTCCTATGTTCCCCCACCACTGATCATAGTAACTGAGATGATGACTGACCTCACTCTTCAGGTGTGACCTTACTGAGGTCCCTTACTGAGGATGGGTATGAGCTCTATTTTTCACCAGCCCTGGACCTAAATTAAACCATAATGATTTATCCACATTCCAAAATTCAAAAGGTATTTAGTCATACAGAATTGCTTCCAGAAAGACTTGAGGCAGCCTTTGCTTTGAAACTATACAACCACAATTTATGTTTTTTATAAAAATCATCTCTTTATCTTAATTGATATCTGTCTCAGTTTATCTCCATTGCTGTTACAAATACCACAGATTGTAATTTATAAACAACAGCAATTTATTTCTCATAGTTCTGGAGCCTGGGAAGTCCAAGACCAAGGCACCAGCACTCAGTATCTGATGAGGGTTTCTTGTTGCATGTGTTAGTTTCTCATCACTGTGATCAAAATACCTGACAAGAACAAGTTAGAGGAGGAAAAGTGTACTTGGGCTCATGGTTAGGAAGTTTAGTCCACGGTCAATGAACTCCATTGCTCTGGGCCCAAGATGAGGCAGAACATGATGGCAGAAGGGCGTGTCACAGAAAAGCTGCTCATTCATGGCAACTGGGAACCAGAGAGAGCAAGGAGAGGGGCTGCAGGGAAGAAAACTCTTCCAGGGTACACTCCCAGTGACCCACCTTCTTTAGCCACATGCTATCAGCCTACAGTCCCCACCAAGTCCATTCCAAGTAGGATGAACTGATTAGGTTACACTTCCCTAATAAATCTTTTCAACTCTATTTCTGCATTAGTACAGGAGCTTTTGAGGGACACTTCATATCCAAACCATAACACTGCATCCTTTCATAGCAAAAGGGATGAAAGGTAACAAACTCCCTTCTTCAAACCCTTTGATAAGGGCCCTAATCCCAGAACCCTCATGATTCAGTACCTCCTAAAGGCCCCATCTCTTAATCTGGTCACATTTGCAATTAAGTTTCAACATACAAATTTCAACATAAAGTCTGGCTCATACTCATTCAGATCATAGTGACATCTCTTCTCCTAGGCACTGTTGACTCCTTCGTGGGAACTTGAGCTGAGCATGCATCTGACTGCCTCATCATTCTTCCCCAGCACTACAGAGGCCTCCTGTTAAATCACTAAACTCTGGTTCCCTACAGGTCCCCCCTTGATCCTTTCTTCTCTCCCTTCCCTGTCTCCAGGCTATCTCATCCCTTCTCAAGGGTGTAGCTCACATTCATTAGTTTTCAAATTTTATTTCCAGACCTGATTTTTTCCCCTTAGGTCTCATATTCACTTAAAGGATTTCTGGACTTGCTGCTCTTCTACAGACACTCTGTGGAAGAAACTTCTGGATGTTTCCTAATATTGATTTCCCTTCCTATTTATTAGTAAATAAGTAGACTCAAATCCGGCCAGGGCCCTTTTCTTTGCAGTCTGCCATTCCTGCCATCTGGCTCTAGGCTTCTCTCCCATGCTTAGGAGTCCCAACTTGCTTTGCTGTGTAGGTGCTGAAGATCCCTGGGGAGCAAGCCTGGCTCCTGAGCACCAGAAAATGGATGGAACCCACTGCCTCACACGTGCTAGGCAGGCGCTCTACCACTGAGCCACAACCCCAGCCCTATCTTTGGAAATTCTAACAGGAAAATAAGGAAGATCTCTCTCTCCCTTTGGCTACAGAAAATGAGTATATTTCTTCAAAATCATTTGAAACTGTTATCAATGAGGAATGTGGCCATTAATTTCTCTGAAGAGGAATGGGAATGCCTGGAGCCTGTTCAGTGGAATTTAGAGATGTGATGTTAGAGAACTGTAGAAACCTGGTCTTCTTTGGTGAGGATATCTTTCCTTCCGAATTTCTAATTAATTATCAATATTTAATTTCCTTCCCTTCCAGAATATTTTTGGGGAGCTTCTGCTCTGCATGAATGAGTTTGAGATTCTAGCTTTCAAGGAAAAACTTTGGGCAGTTTGTGTTACAGACAAGGAAATGCCATGACTTTTCAATATACCAACTAATTTTCACTGGAGCAAGACACAAAAGGTTTATTTTTAAAAGTAATAAAGAGAAAATAGGGAAATTGTGGTCTTGACTATTTACAACTAAGGAAATCGTGAAAAAATGTAGGTGAGAGTGAAGGTCTGAAGTCATATTATAATGAATAAAGCCAATTAGTAGAAACCATACATAATGAAAATTGCACTGTCAATGGACATCAAGAACATTTACTATCTCAGAATAGAATTCAATTTATGTCAAGTACTTTTGAGGAGCTTTGTACTTCTTCAAGTACATATCCAGAGCAGTTTTCAATGCATACATTTTTTTTGGACAGTTCTATGCATTTTTAAATTAATTTTTAAAATTTGTTCTTTTTATTTACACATGACATTAGAATGTCTTCTGACATATCATACACACATGGAATATAACTTCCCATTTTTGTGGTTGTATGTGATGTGGAATTACACTGGTTATATATTCATATATGAACATAGGACAGTTATGTCTGATTCATTCTACTGTCTTTCCCATTCCCTTCTCCCCCACCTATTCCCCCAACTCTGCCCTGTCCAATTTGGTGAACTTCCCACCCTCACTCCATCATCATCCGCATATCAGAGAAAACAGACGGCCTCTGGTTTTTTGGGATTGGCTTATTTCACTTAGCATGATAGTTTCCAGTTCCATCCATTTACCAGCAAATAAAGCATACATTACTTCTGAAAGAAAATTTGGAAAAATCAAAAAGAGATCTAGTCTATGCTTCAATTTATAATGACCAATTTCAAACTGAGCATTGATTTAAACTTTGCAACAAGGATTTATATAGAAAAGAGATTTTAAAATGAATGATAAATGGACTAGACAAAGGGGAAGGAAGGAAAGGAAAAGGAGAGGAGAATAAGAAGGACAGTAGGATTAATCGGACATGAGTTTCCTAGCCTTGTATTTGAATACATAACCAGGGTAACTCTACATCATGTATAACCACAAAAATAGGATCCTAATTAGAATAAGTTATACTCTATGTATGTATAATTTTCCAAAATACATTCTACTGTCATGTATAACTAAAAAGAACAAATAAAAATAAACAAATAAATATAAATAAAAATTTAAAAATAGGTGGACTCACAGATTGCTGAAATAATATATTCCCTGCCCATTTTGAGTTAGGTGTGGCAATATAACTAAATTTTGGACAACAGACCATAAGCAGAAGTACCCTGTGGAACTCTGGGATGTATCCCTAAGGCAAACAGGCAGGATCCCACATCTGTGCTTCCTCCTGCTAGGTGAAAGGCACCCATGAAGTTAGAATTCACACCATGAAGTGAAAGTCATTTATACCAACCGACCCTGGATTACCAACACCTACATAAGAGAAAAATAAAATAGAATGTCCAGGGGCCCATGATGAAGCTCAGGAGTAGAGAATGTGATTACCGTGTGTAAGGCCTTGGGTTCTATCCCTAGAAACATAAGTAATCAATAAAATGTCCATCTTGCAGAAGCCACTACTGGAGGATTTCTGATCCTTACCATTGAACCTAATCCAAATCCCTAGCACCTCCAAAAAATGTCATCTGCAACCCCTCAACCCTGGACTTATAAGTTTAAGAGACAATCATTTCCATATTCTTTAAGCAAGACTGAGTCATGTTTCAGTGACTGTATTAGTGTGCTAGGGCACCTATAAGAAAGTATGAAAACTGGAGGCTTAAAACAATAGAAATGGATTTTCTCACAGAGATCTGAAGACTAGAAGTCTGAAATCAAAATGTTTTCTTCTGAAGGCTCTAAGAGAGAATCCATGCTTCTCTCTTAGCTTCTTGTGGTTTGCTGGCAATCTTTGGTGCTCTGTGGCTTGTAAATTCACTGCCCTGTTCTCTGCCTGTCTTTACATGATGTTGCTCCTGTGCCTCTGCCTGCGTTTCTTCTTCTCTTCTTATATGGATTCCAATCATATTGCATGAGGCCTAACTGTCACAGTATGACCTCATCGTAACTTGATCACTTCTGCAAATATCCTACTTTCAAGTAAGGTCACATTCACAGATACCAAAGATTAGGACTTGAACACATCTTTTGGGGGAGGATATAATTTAACCCATAACAGTGACATAAGCCCAAATTGATCAATATTAGCCAAAATCATATTAAAGAAAAAGGATAGCCTGGCATGGTGACACATGCCTGTAATCTCAGCTACTCAGAAAGCTGAGACAGGAGGATTGCAAGTTCAAGGCCAGCCTCAGCAACTTAGTGAGACCCTGTCTTGAAATAAAATAAAGGACTGGGGATGGAGCTCAGTAGTAGAACATTTGACCAGCATGCACAAGCCCCTGGGTTCAATCCCAGTAAAGGAAAAAGAAAAAGTAGGAAAAGAAGAAGGTCACGCTACCTGATTTCAAAGACATAATATAAATTATAATAATTAAATAATTAAAGCTGTGGTGTTTGTCAAGAACAGGCAAATGAACAGAATAGTCTCCAAAAACAGATATATATATATATTTGGTTAATTGATTTATAAGAAATGTCAACGCAATTAAATGAGAAAAGAAAAGTCTTTTCAACAAGTGATGCTGGAATAACTGAATAGCTATACAGGAAATAATTTACTATAGCATGCTATAAACAAATCATAGACCTAAATGTAAAAGCTAAACTACAAAGCTTTCAGGAGAAAACCTAGGAGAATATCCTTATGACCTCGATGGAGAGGTGTTTCTCAACAGGATACAAAATGCACTAATCACTTTTTTAAATTGAGAAATTAGACCTCAACAAAATTCATAACTTTTATTTATTAAAGATACCATTACTAAAAAGGAAAAGACAAGCCATAGAGTGGAAGAGAATATTGCAATACACATGCCTGACAAAGGTTTTGGGGTGTTTTCCTTTTTTATTAGTGCATTATAATTACATATAATAGTGAATTCATTATGCCATAATCATACATTCATATAACATAATTTGATCAATCTCATTCCTCAGTACCTTCCCTTTCCCTCCTCTCCTCCTTACCTCATCTGCTTGCTCTACTCTACTGATCTCCTTTCCATGATTGTTATTGTTATTTTAATTAGGGCATTATATTACAATTTTATATATACATATACATATGATTTATTGTGATATATTCATACATAGACATAGCATAATTTGGTAGATTTTATTCTCCAGTATTTGTTTTTAGAACATAGAAAGATCATCTACTAAAAACTAAAAGTAAAAAAACAAACAACCTAGTACAAATTAAAAATGGGCAAAAAGCTTTAACACATACCTTACAAGAGTAAAGATTAATGACTAATAAAAGTCAAACATACAATTGCCCTCTGAGTTAGCAACCCTCCCAAATACTTATCCAAGAATGATGGAAAATAATATAAGAATGAATTTTTGTTCAAAATAGCCAAAAACTGCTAACAACCCAAATGTTTATCAACAGAAGAATTAACATACATTGTAGAGTGTTCATACAATGGAATATGCTCAGCAATAGAACAAACTACTGACACAGGCAACAATATAGATGAATCATGTTTGCAAGAAGTGCTGCAGTTGGCAGAATAATAGCTCCTGAAAGATGAACATCTTAATCCCTGCAACTGTGAATGTTACTTTACATGGCAAAGAGACTTCATGTGATGGTTAAGGATTTTGAAATGGGAAGACAGTCCTGAATTATCCAAATTGACCTGCATTAGTTTACTTTCTGTTGCTATAATGGAATACCCAACCCTGAGTACTTTTTAAAGAAAAGAGATTTATTTAATTCATAGCTTTGAAGGCCAAAAGTCCGAGATCAGACAGTTCCATCTCTGAACATTGCTGCATTGGAAATCAAGCCTTAAACACAGGAGCTTTTGAAGGACGTTACAGTCCAAATCATAATACAAGTCCTTCCGATCCCCTTCCATTCCCAGGCAACCACTGATCTACTTTCTATCACTATTGATTACTTTCTCTAGAATTTTAAATAAATGAAACAATGCAATATGCACTCTCCTATAATTATTTTAAGATTTATCCCTGTTGTTGTATAGGTCACACCTTAATAGTTCATTTCTGAGATTGGGGGTATAGCTCAGCAGTTTAAAGGACCCTGGATTTAATCCCTCATACCAAAAACAAAACAAAACAAAAACCTACTCTCTTTGCAACCCAAACCAGCTTTGCAACTGATAATGCATATATAAGGTATTTTTTTGTACTCCAATGGTCTGGCACATAGTAAATACTTAATTTGCATTTGTTGAATGAATAAATAATCACCACACATTCGTCTAATTAGTAACAGTAAAGATAGAGTTGGTTCACAGCAAGAGCACTCCGTGAACTAAAGACCAGAAGATCTGGAATCTGGTGCTTACTCTGCCACTAACCTCACTTGGGCCCATGAGCAGGATGTGGAATATTTCTGTATATTTTTGGTGATGAAAAACAGACCAGCTACAGGGTTTTCCAGGGCTGTAGAAGCAGCATTCCTCATGACCCCATCCTGTCACACTCTGAGTGCAGGACAGGACTTCACTGTAAACCTATCCTCATCTCTTTCCAAATGGTGCTATCCTCCCTTAAAATGCTCTTCAGAAGGATGACCTTTTGAGAAGGAAATGTAACATAACTTAATAACTTTTTAAAAAGTAAAAGTCTGGGTAAATTTGCCTAGAAAAGAAACAATGAAATTAAGCTCTATATGGTCAACATGGTAGAAACTCAGTGTTCAATAAAACTTCATACGATAAGGGAAGTAGACTACAGTAAACTTATGCTAAATTAAGGGGAAATCAGTGTGCATACAAAACCTCTATGTTCTCTCATTAAATGTGGTCCAATAACAGAAGCTGTTCTTTGGATCATCCCCAATACATGTGAGCATCACTAGCACTGACATTTTGTTCTCCAATTACGCTTAACAAAAACACTCCTTGGAGAGTAGCAGCTGATTGAATGTCTTAGGGAAAGAAAAAGTTTTATATATATACATATGTAAAAGTTTTATATATGTGTGTATATATATACATATATATATAATTTTGAGTATGGAATATCTTATTGTTTCCAGAAAGCAAAGATGCTTTTCAAAAGTGTCTGGAGTAGAGCAATGCAGGATAAGCTCCCACTGGCTATACAATCACTATTTTTAAGTATCAACATCTTCAAGTACGGGATAAGTTAGTGGTTCTTAAATTCAAGTGAGCATCAGAAGAAAAATCTGGGGTGTTAAAACACACCTTGCTAGGCCCACCTCCAGAGTTTCTGATTTAGCAGGCCTGGAGCAGGGCCCAGGAAACTATATATGAAGTTGCTTGCTGGCCCAGAGACCACAATGTGAGAATATTGTTATAAATTATCTTAGCTCAACTGGCTAAGTCTATGAGCATTTATGAACTTATTCTAATACTGAAAAGAGTAAATGTAAAATGTACAGAGATATTTGTAAAACATATTGCATTCATTGATATTTTATCTCCTTTTTAAGTACATATTGGCGTATAAGCATACATAGTTTATTTAAAACTCATGTAATTGATAAATTAAAACGCAAAAAAAAAAAAAATCTACAAGTTAGGCTGGGGATGTAGTTCAGTGGTAGAGCACTTGTCTAGTATGTGTGAAGCACAGGGATCAATCCCCAGTACCAAAAGGAAGGAAGAAAAAAAGGAAGGAAGGCAGGAAGGAAGGAAGATATGATTTAATGAAACACCTTTAGAAAAAAGCAGAGAAAGCAGATGGAACTCATCAGCACCAGCTATACATTTAATG
Source organism: Geosciurus inauris (assembly GCA_004024805.1). NCBI lineage: Eukaryota > Metazoa > Chordata > Mammalia > Rodentia > Sciuridae > Geosciurus > Geosciurus inauris. Next base: position 23,376 of record PVHX01007656.1, read on the forward strand.
CAAGATAGAAAGGGGTCTAGTTGTCAGTCAACACCGGTGTTGCATAATAACCAATAAAAATCTTTCCGTTCCAAAATTATGAACCCTCCAAATGGCCCAAGGGAGAGATTTAATGCAGTCCTTCATCATCCTAAAAAAGAAAACCTCCAAATGATTCACTGAAGTAAAATACTTATAAGGCAGTGATACATTTTCAATTAAAATATCAAACTTGATTAATCTTAATGGCAGAACACTGAATTTGGCCATGCCAAACTAACCTAGACTGATGTAATTTCTGAGGAAGACACTAAGTTTCCACAAACTAAAATCTTTAAGAAAGTCATAGATATAAAATTCCAATTGATAAAACAAGGTGCAACTTAAGTATAAAAGGCACTTGGCTACTGACTTAGGTTGCATTACCCTGAATTATAAAACCAAATTGAGCCCTCAACCAAGAACCAATGAGTTGATAACATAGATCTAGAAACTACAGGTCTGATTTGTTTTGTTTTGTTCTGTTCTGTTTTTGCTTTTAGAATCTGATAGGATCACTTTAGAGGAGAAAGCTGAAATAAAATCAGGTCAAATTAGTGTAACTACACCTACACAACTGTGAGATGATCTATGGATAAGAATGAGAACAGAATACAAATAAAAGCCTCTAACTGTAAAAAGGCTAGCGAGCACATGTATGCTAAGCAGTTACTTAAGATTTTCAAACTTGGGCTGGGGCTGTACTCAGTGGTAGAGCACTTGCCTAGCATATGTGAGGCACTGGGTTTGATTCTCAGCACTGCATATGAATAAATAAAATAAAGGCCCATTGACAGCTAAAAAAAATATTTAAAAAAAAAAATTCCCAAACTGAAAACTACCAAAATGCCCATCAACAAGTGAATGAATAAGCAGATTTCAGCAATGGAAAGAAACAAAGTACTGATAGAAGCTACAACACAGACAAATCTCAAAAATATAAGCAAAGGAATCTAGATAAAAGAATACCTGTCATATGATCTTGAACTAGTGATTTAGTCAAATACTCAGAAATACTTGATAAGTTTTTAGTCAATGTTGATGGGTGATTTTAATTTACCAAAATTCAAACTTTATATATATTAGTTATAGAAGTCATATGTAAATATGTAAAGGAACATGTACATATAAATGATTTTTTTTCTGTGCTAGGTAGCTAGGTATGGAACCCAGGGCCTCGAACATGCTAAGCAAGTGCTCCAGGATCATAAATGTTAATGATTAAAGGAATGCTACCTGTTCAGAATATTTCAAAGAAGAAAACATTGTTTCATTAAATAAGGTGCAATAGAAGGGAATGGTCCTTGCATAAAAGTCTATTATAAGCTGGGCGCCATGGCACACACCTGTAGTCCCAGTGACTTGAGAGGCTGAGTTCAAGGTCAGCCTCAGCAACTTAGCGGTAAGTTGTCCTGCGCAACTTAGTGAAAACCTATCTCAAAATAAAAAGCAAAAAAAGGGCTAGAGATGAAACTCAGTGGTAAAGGGCCTCTGTGTTAAATCCCCAGTGCCAAAAAAAAAAAAAAAGAACTCTATTATGTATTTGATAATGCATCAGTACAAATTCACCTCCAATCTTTACCAGCATAAGCACATACACACAGCACAGCCTTAACCCACGTGTACAGACCATCTTGGATGGTGTTGTTTTCACTTAGTGGTATTTCATGTATATAATTTGATCTGTACAGACAGCTCATGTTGTTTTTTTGACACATTGATAAGATATTCATAGTATACTATAGTTCACTGGACTTTTCCTTCATTGTTAGTGCTTAGGTTCAAGATTCCTGGCTCTTCCTGTTCCCAGTTTTTTCTTTTTTGCCACGGTGCACTAGCATTTCCCAGACCAGCTGAGTATCCCACTTCCACCTTACCAAAGCCACATGGACCTTGACCATCTGACCTTTGCAAGCTCACTTTTCCCGGGTTTATGGAGAGGTGTCACAGGAGCTCAGAAATGTTGAGCCTTAGATTTAACACATTCTTCTGATGTTATTTACTCTCACTGCAAATACTCTTTAGGCTGCCAAAGCCTTTCAATTCTGGTGTTATATCACCAGATTTACGGCTTTGGGTCAGATGCTTTTCATATTCTAGATGCCATCTTCATTATTTGCCTTCTTTGAGAATTGATTAAAGTTTATATTTTTCCTCTTTTCAAATCAATATTTTCCTCGGCTTTTTTGTTTGCTTTTGGTTTTGTTTTTCAATCCTTTGCTTGCTAGCCCTGTAACTGTGTTCTCCATCGCTGTTTGTAGCACTCTTTGGTAACGCCTTTTCTCTTCTGTTTGCTATACAGCTCTTCCATCTGTTTTCTTTAGACATTCCTTAGTGTACATATTTTAAAGAGGACCATACCTTACATACTGTTTTAAATCAATCATGTGATCACTTTTCATGCCTTGAAATATTATTGCTCATCATTTTAATAGGTGTATGGGTAAACCAAGTAAATAATGGATTAAAAAATTTCAAATGAACAAAAATATTTTTAAATTAAAATGGGTAAAAAAGATTCCCCATTTTTAACTTTTTTTTTTTTACTTTTTCACTATTATGAATCATACTCTGACAAATATTCTAGGAACTATATCTCTAGGCTCATTCACGATTTCTTAGAATAGATTCATTGATGTTAAATTGCTGGGTAGGAGAAAAAATAAATTTCTAAGTATTTTTTGAGTAAATACTTTCACACTGCTAACAAAAAGATTCTACCAAGCCGGGTGCTGTTTATTTCCTCATCCTCACACCTGTAATCCCAGCACTTTGGGAGACTGAGACAGGAGAATCACGAGTTCAAAGCCAACCTCAGCAATGGTGAGGCGCTAAGCAACTCATGAGACCCTGTCTCTAAATAAAACACAAAACTAGGGCTGGGGATGTGGCTCAGTGGTGAGTACCCCTGAGTTCAATCCCTGGTACCAAAAAAAAAAATTCTATCAAATTATTACATGGCTTTCTAATTTGGGGGGCATTGGTAATGGGGATTGAACCCAAGGGTGGCACTTAACCACTGAGCTACACATGCAGCCCTTTTTATTTTTTATTTTGAGACAGTATCTCGCTATGTTGCTGAAGCTAACCTGGAACTTGTGATCCTCCTGCTTCAGCCTCCCAAGTTGCTGGGAAATGCAACTTACCCACACTTGGTGTAGCTTTCCACAGAAAATACAAAGGAGTATACAATCAATATTGTTTAGATAGTCTCCTACTGACCAATCTTCAGAAATATTAATATATGAGCTGTTTCCCTGAGTAAAATACACAAAATACTATGGGCTCACTTTTAAATATTCTGTTACAAAATAAGTAACTACTTTCTGAAATGTCACCTTAATCAGTGCTCCCTGAGGGCACCTTGCAATGCTGCCCCTGTTTTAGAAAAGGACATCAAGCTGACGTCAAGATATGGACAGTGGCCTAAGGGCATTCCTGGCCTCTTTTCTGTGCTTATTTACCCTAGCAATGTTGACTAAGCACTTTATTTTCAGCCACCTGTGTCCGTGTCTTGGGAGGCTGAAGCAGGAGGATCACAAGTTCAAGGCCAGCCTGGACACATTAGCAAGACCCTGTCTCAAAATAAAAAAGGGCTAGGATCTAACTCAGGGTAAGTACTCTCAGGCTCCATTCTTAGCACTGCAAAAAAAGAGAGAGAGAGGGAGAGAATCCTGTTTTACTTCATAAGGTGCATTTTTGAATTGGGGAAATTGACTCTCAGCATGAGTACTAGCTTTGTACTGAAATGTCCATGAAATGTCCATTTGTGACTTCCCCTATTTTTCTGTTTGGTTGTAATCTTTCTGTTAGGTCAGAGGCAGAAGCAGAGAATAGCCACCTCGCTCCTGCCCCGCCCATCAGCCCTTTCGCTCCCTCCCGCTCTGCTCGGCTGCTGCCACTGCCTGGCCGAGCTGGGGCCTGCGGGAGCCGCACGCGGGCGGCTGGGCCCACCCCTCGCCTTCAGTGTCTCCTGTCAGCCACGCACGCTGAATGCAGTACACACGTGCCGAACCTGCCAACATGGCAGCCTCCAGTAGCCGATATGGAAAAAAGAGCGAACCTCCAATATGAGAACCGCCGTGACTCCCGGCTCATCCTGGAAGGACTCTGACCTCACCAGCCTCACCTAACCAATCTCAGAGGACACTGGACTCTAGACCAACACCTCTTCCTGCCCCAGGCCCTTCCCTTTCGGCCTCAAGCCTTCCTTTTCCGGATGGGGAGGACCCTTTAAATTCTGTATGGCAAGAGGTTCCAACGCCATTTCTGCCCAGTCAAGCCTGGTGACTGGGCAGGGGTGGGGGAGGTGGCCTGGGAGCATCCTTCCCAGAATAAAGCCTGTTCAGGTTCTGTTTTACTTCCATCTGGTCATTTGGCTTTACACTTTCCTTCTTGGTTTGTGTAATATATTCTTCGTATAGATTCTTTGTTTTTATATGTGATACAACTTCTCTTGGTTTATAGTTTTTCTTTTCTTTTTTTAAATATTGTTTTAGTTGTAGATGGACAGAATATCTTTATTTTTATGCGGTGCTGAGGATCAAACCCAGTGCCTCACGCATGCAAGGCAAGCGCTCTACCACTGAGCTATAATCCCAGCCCCAGTTTATAGTTTTTCTTTTTTCCTTCTTTAACATATCTTCTGATGAACTCAAGTTCTTCATTTTAGTGTAGTCAAATTCCTTACACCTTTATTTTATAGTGGTGCTTTTTGTGTGTCTGGTGCTATCGCTTTAATAAAGGGGGAGGGGAAGGAGCCACGTGGTTTCTTGAGGAGTTGGAGTCCAGAGAGACAGAGAAAGAAGGGGTCCCGGGTTAGATGATATGGAGTCTCTCAGGATGGTGGTGACAATCCATGGAGCCAAATTCCCCAGGCCCTGGGGTGTAGGTAAAAATCTGCTCTGCCCCAGCGAGACACAGAGACACCCAGGACAAGAAGCAGGGACACCCGGGGCAAAGAGCAGAAAACACCATTTATTCCAGAAACTACAGAAACTTATATGCACTCTTGGACCAATCAGGTCCAAAGGTCACAAACAAAGGGGTGCTCTCTGGCAAGCACACAGTCTATTAGCATAGAATGGGGAAGGACAGAAGGGAGGGGTTGGAAGGTATGGAGAGTGCTCCTACATGGTGCTTTAAGGTTTATTTCCTCATCCTCAAGATCTAAGGACATTCACCTGTAGTCTCTTCTTAAAATTAAAGTGTTGAGTCCTTAATCTTTCTGGGGTTGATCTTCATGTCTTATATAAGATACAAATCTGAGTTACTTTCATATGGATAAATTTTTTTTACAGTTCCATGTATTGAATGCCTCATAATTAATTGAGGAAATACAAATGAAGATAATAAATAGCTACCAATTTATATCCATTCGATTAAAAATTAAAGAGTCTACAATATCAAATGCTGAAGAGGAACAATGAATAAGATGGCTTATACATTGCTGGTAAGTATAAATTTCTCCCACTGCTTTGGAAATTAGTGTGGCACTACCCTGGAAAACTTAAAATTCACACACTCTATAACTGACCCAGCTTTCCATTCCTAGATATGAATGGAGTAAAACTTCAACAGGTGTGTAACCAGGAAAGAGTCATAAAGGAGAATATCTACTGTTCATTACAGGAGGTAATGTGAAAGCCTAAACTCTGGTGTCCAGAAAGCCAGATTAACAAATTCTGATGCACTGATACATTCACACAATGAAATACTATGCCAGTGAAGATGAATGACTCACAGTTACCCACAACAATATCAATGATTCTTAGTAATAGAAAACTAAATGGAGCTGTGGCACACACAACTGTAATCCAGCTACCAGGGAGGCTAAGGATCACAAGTTCAAGATCAGCCTGGGCAATTTAGCAAGACCTTGTCTCAAAATAAAAAAATGAAAAGGGCTGGAAATATAGCTCAGTGATATAGCACTTGCCTAGCATGTGCAAGGCCCTAGGTTCAATCCCCAGTACTGGGGAAAACAAACAAAACTCCACCAAAAAATTAAAATAAAAATGCTTCTAGGTAGAGCTGAGCATGGCAGTGCACACATGTAATCCTGGTTATTCAGGAGACCAAGCCAGGAGGATTCCAAGTTCAAGGCCAGCCTGGGTAACTTAGCGAGACCCTATCCCTCCTTGGTATAAGTAATAAATATTAATAAATTAAAATCTCCTCAACCTTACCCTAGTAATTGTTTTTACCAGATCCTGATTAGAAGATGTATATTAACAAATATGCAGCCTGCCTAAACTTCAAGTCTGTTTGGGCTACAATAATAAATGAACAAAGAAATTCTCTTGGGTAGAAGGGGTCTAGATAAAAAGAGAAGAAAGCTGACTGGATTTCTTTGACCTCTACTAAATCACAAGAATAAGTTAAAGACTATGTCATTTCCAAGCTTTTAATAATACAATAAGCTTATATTTTTCTGTGATTTTTCAGTTCACAAAGTGTTCTTACCTATTTGCTCCATTTGATATGGATCAAAGAGCCTGAGAACTTACAAAATCAGGTCTGTCAGATGTTTGAGACAAAAAATAATAATAATAACAATAAAAATAAAACTGAGGGGCTGAGGTTGTAGCTCAGCGATAGAGCACCTGCCTCATGTGTGAGGCATTGGGTTCAATTCTCAGCACCACATATAAATAAATAAAGGCAATTGACAACTAAAAAAATATTTTTAAAAAATAAAAATAAAACTGATTCCTAGTGTTATTTCAAAGTTGTGTCTCTATGTAGAAGTTAACGAATGGCATACCAAAAAATAGGCAGGGAAGACTCTAGCACCTACAGCACACCTCAGTGCTACACCACCTGAGAAGCCAGGAAGCTGGGGTATCTCTGACTCTCATTCGTCATTGATCGAATGCTATTACAGCAGGCATTCACTCCCTGACACTTGTCTCACACTGGGGCAAAGGGAAAGCTCTCGGGGGACAGTCGCATGTAGGATGCCTACCAATGTGTCCTAAAATGCTGAGCACAGGAGAGAAGGGGTAGGGCACTGAAGTATCAGCTACAGGACAAGTGAGGTCGTTTCCCCTTCATTGCTTATATCAAAATTGAAGAAGGAGCTACTAGAGAGTATTTGATGGAAGTTCATCAAAATACTAAAGAAACTGAAAATGTCAAAGAATTTATGGTAGTGGCGTACAAATTATTTCCAGTTCCCTCAGCAGATTTTTTTATTTATAATATAGTATATGCTTTAAAATTTATTATGGATACTTAAGGTATAAAACATGATGTTTGGGGGGTTTCTTTTTTATACCTTTGTTTTACTTATTTATATGTGATGCTGAGGATCAAACCCAGTGCCTCACATGTGCTAGGCAAGTGCTCTACCACTGAGCCACAACCCCAGGCCCGAACATGGTGTGTTAGGGGCCTTGATAGAGTGGTTACTACAGTGAAGCAAATTAACATAGTCATCTTGTATAGCTACCTTTTTTTTTTTTGCATATTGATTTAAACAAAGGTAATCAGCATCTACTGATTTTACATATATATGCATATATATGGAGATATATAGGAATAAATTATATTCATCAATATGTAATATTTATCATGAGATATATGAACTAAGAGTTCTAAAGAACATTAATGTTTTACTTTTATTTAAATATTTTGAAAATATGTAGCATATTTAACTTGTTTTAACACAATTAGAGCCTAATGGTCAATTCAAATTTTAAAATAAGTATTTTTGAGCCGGGCGCAGTGGCTCACGCTTGTAATCCTAGCACTTTGGGAGGCGGAGACAGGAGAATCGCGAGTTCAAAGCCAACCTCAGCAAAGGCGAGGTGCTAAGCAACTCAGTGAGACCCTGTCTCTACATAAAACACAAAATAGGGCTGGGTATGTGGCTCAGTGGTCGCATGCCCCTGAGTTCAATCCCCAGTACCAAAAAAAAAAAAAATAAGTATTTTTGTTCTGGAAAACTGTGAAACTATAATCAATTTTTAAAAATGGAGAATTTAAAATGGAAATAGAGGGTTAAAGAGAAAAAATGATGCAAAATATTCTTCTGTTAATGAAATGCTTGTTCTCTTTTTCCAGATATGAATGATGGATGAATGGATTTAGTTATAAATTTATACTCCAGTAAACAAGGTAAAAGAATGATGAATTATTTCATTTTAAAATAATAAGTATTATAAGTATTGCTTAAATATAAGCAAATATAAAATATAAGTATTGCTGGTCATGCTGGCACATGGAGGCTCCGGAGGCTGAAGCAGGAGGATCCTAAGTTCAAAGACAGCCTCGACAACCTCACAAGGCCCTAAGCAACTTAGCAAGACCCTGTATCAAAATAAAAAATAAGGGCTGGGATTGTGGCTCAGTGGTAGAGTGCTTGCCTTGCATGTGTGAGACACTGGGTTTGATCCTCAGCACCACATAAAAATAAACAAAATAAAGATATTGTGTCCATCTACAACTAAAACAATATTAAAAATAAATATAAATAAATAAATTAAATTAAATGGGCTAGCGATGTGGCTCAGTGGTTAAACACCCTTGAGTTCAATTCCCAGTACCAAAAAAATAAAATAAAATAAAATAAAATGTAAGTATTTGTGGGAACCAGGAAATCACTTTATCTGTGATTAGTTTTATAGGCTTTCAATGAAAAATTTTATAAGCCACCCTCACATTCTTTTAGGGAGCAAATGAACTAATCTTTAAACTATTATCCCCAAAGTCTCAGGTAAGAGGGTCTGATCGCCCCAATATGGATCAGACATCTACCTCTGGTGGAATCAGTAGTGGTCAGGGGAGATGTCATGTCCAGTCTTGGGCCCACTAGGATGTGTTGAGGAATGTGTGATTAACAGCTCTCAAAGAAGAGGCAGGTAGTCCCAGGTAGGTTCCTCAAGAAAGCATGACCATTTCATAAAAGTCTTATTGAATACTAAGTGGGACTTCTTGTTTGTTTGTTTTGTCTGAAGCATGCTGGGCAAGCACTATACCACTGAGCTACATGCCCAGCCCTGCAATGTTTCTTTTGTGTAGAACTCCAATGAACTACTTTGTACACTGAATCCATTCTTTTAACTCAGGGGCACTTGACCACTGAGCCACATCCCCAGCCCTTTGTATTTTATTTAGAGACAGGGTCTTACTGAGTTGCTTAGTGCCTCACCGTTATTGAGGCTGGTTTTGAACTCGTGATCCTCCTGCCTCAGCCTCTTGAGCTACTGGGATTACAGGCATGTGCCACCATGCCCAGCTAAAAAGATATTTTTAAGAGACTGGACTGTGACTACTCTCCAAAGACCCTCTGAGGCACAAGGATCATCAGAGACAGCTGAGGGCGTGGGCTGTGGGGCCAGTCCCCACGGCCTCTGCCTCAGAATAGGAAGCAGGTCAGGCTTTTTGTTCATGGATGTCAACCCTCAGAGTATGAAGTGTCACATAGACCTCCCTCATGACACAAATTTCCTCTTTCCTTCTAGGCAGGGCTCCGGTGAGTATTTTAGGTTCCTTTTTTGCACCCATCAGCATCTTTCCTCTTACTTCATAACCCAATCTATATTTTGCTTGTATATTTTTAATCAGATTGAGTAATGCAGTTGCTGGTCTAGGCCAAAATTGGATTGATATGCTTGTGACCATGAGTAACACAGTGCAGAATAAAAAAGAAGCCTGGACTGTGTGTCTCCAGAGAGGTACACAAGATTTTCTGAGGAACATCAGGCTCTAATTCAGAATTTCCCAGTATATCAGTCATTTCTGTATTTTCTTCATGAAATTCATTATATATGCTTACTACTTTTTTAAATAACTGTCTTGAGAAATAATTCATACCTTTAATTCATACCTTTTTTTAATAACTGTCTTGAGAAATAATTCATACCTTCAACATAATTTTTTTAGAATATTCAGAGTTGTGCAACCATCACCAAAATCTAACTTGAGGACATTTTTATTCCCAATGAAGAAAGTTCATACCCATTAGTAGCCTCTCCCCATTTCTCTCCCTACGCAGTCACATATCCTTCAACCCTAAAGAACCATTCATCTACTTTGCCTCCATAGATTTCCTACTCTGGACATTTCATATAAATGGAATAATACAATTTGTGACTGACTTCTTTCCCTTAAATAAAGTCTTCAAGGTTCATCCATATTGTAGCATGTTGTTTTAGTCAGGTTTTTCACTGCAGTGACTAAAGGACCCAACCAGAACAATTGTAAAGAAGGAAAGGTTTATTTAGGGCTCAATCCATAGACAGCCAGCTTTATTCCTCAGGTCTCCAGGTGAGGCAGAACATCATGGCAGAAGAATGTAGCAGAGGGAAGCAGCTCACAGAGTGATCAGTAAGCAAAGAAAAATTCCACTCTCCAGATACAAAATATATACACCTCAACCACACGCCCAATAAGCCACTTCCTCCAGCCACACCCCACCCGCCTCCAGTTACCACCTAGTTAATCCCATCAGGAATTAATTACTGATTAGTGTGAGGCTATATCCCAATCATTTCTCCTCCAAACCTTCTTGCATTGCCCCACATATGGGCTTTTGGGGGACACCACATCTACATCATAACACATGCTAGTATTTCATTCTTTTTGGAGGGGTAGTGGGGATTGAACTCAGGGGCACTCAACCACTGAGCCACATCCCCAGCCCTATTTTGTATTTTATTTAGAGACAGGGTCTCACTGAGTTGCTTAGTGACTCACTTTTTTGCTGAGGCTGGCATTGAACTCGCAATCGTCCTGCCTCAGCCTCCTGAGCCACAAGGATTACAGGCATGTGCCACCACACCTGGCAGTATTTCATTCTTATTGCCAGATAATATTCCATTTTATAGATATATCACATTTTATTTATCCCTTCATCATTTGTTGGAAATGTATATTGTTTCCACTTTTTGGTTATTATGAATAATGTTTCTATGAACATTTATGTACAAGTTTTTATGTGGAGATATGTTTTAATTTCTCTAGGAATAAAATTACTGGATCGAAAGAAAACTCTATAATTAAGATTTGGAGAGGACCAGGTACAGTTCAGTGATAAAGCACTTGGTCTTGGATTTAATACCCACGGCTGAAAAAAAATTTTTTTAAACTGCCAAATTGTTTTCCAAAGTGGTTACATCATTTTACATTTCCACTAGCAATGTATGAGGATTTTAATTCCCCTACAACTTTGCCAGTATTTATCTATATTTTTGATCATAGTCATCCCAGTTGATATAAAGTAGCATCTCATTGTGACTTTCATTTCCATTTTTTCCGTGATACTGAGCAACTTTTCATGTGCTTCTTTTTTTTTAATTGTTTTTAGTTGTCAATGGACTTTTCTTTTTTTCTTTCTTTCTTCTTTCTTTCTTTCTATGCAGTGTTGAGAATCAAACCCAGTGCCTCACAGATGCTAGGCAAGCGCTCTACCACTGAGCCACAACCCTAGCCTCTCATGTGCCTCTTGATTGACCTTTAGTATATCTTCTTCGGAGTAATATCTATTCAGATCCCTTGTCCATTTGCTAATTGGGTTATTTCTCTTTTTATTATGGCTAGGATCAGGGCAGATGATATGAGGATGAGATCTAATTTCCTTCTTTTACATATGACTTACCCCAGCATGATTTATTGAATATATACTTTGACTTTTAATTTACTAAGTTAGGAAAGTTTTTTATATATTTGAGATATACATCTCATTTTAGATATACAAACATGCAAATATTTTCTCCCATTCTGTAAGTTTCATTTTCTTGATAGCATCATTTACAGCACAGTTATTTTTACTTTTGAAAAAGTTTGAGGTACCCATTTTTGCCATCTGTACTGTAGATATCTAACATATGGATTTGTATCTAACAAACTATTAACTAACCCATCTTTTCAAGTTTTACTTTTATGCTTTCTTCTAAGGGTTTATAGTGTTTGTTTTGTTTTGTGATAGTGAGGATTGAACCATTGTGGTAACTCTTAGCTTAAGAAACTCCATTTTATCTGGGCTGTCAGCCACTTTAATTTTAGCCCACATACTGGGAGGTCCCTAACATCAACATACTTTATCTTTGCAAAGAGTCGTGGTCATCTTGACCTAAGTTTCAGTTAGAAAAATAACTTCGGATGAAACATAGGGTGGGCTTAGCTAACTGCAATCTCTGCTTCTGTACTGTTGGCTTGCTTGCATTGGCTAAAAGAGAAAACATCATAGCGCCTGACTCACAGTTTTCTTTTGCTATATAATCTGTAACCTCAACCAAGTCATGGGCTGCAACTTTGAATTGACTCTAATTGGCTTTGCAGTCCCGCCGGCTGAAAAATAAACCTTTTTAACTATGAGTTTGTTGATTCTCACTGATTGGATATAACAGTGATTCTCACTGATTGTATATAACACCATAAACCTTGTGCATGCTATACAAGCATTCTACCACCTAGTTAAATCATCAGCCCTTTTCTTTGAGAAAGGGTCTTGCTACATTGCCCAGGTTGGCCTCAAACTTGTGATGCTCCTGTCTCAACCTCCTGAGCCACTGGGATTATAGCCACTCTTGGTTCTAGGAGTTTTGTAGGTTTAACATTCATATTTGTTCTAATTTTTAGTTAATTTTTATGTATGGTGTGAGGAAGAGATCTAACTTCCTTCTTTGGCATATGGCTGTGTAGTTATCCCAGCTCTATTTGTTCAATATTTACTTTTATTTAATTTACCCTTAATTTAACTAATCCTTTTTATGTAACAAATTATTTAAAAGAAAAATGTATAGCACTATCATTAATGTAAAATTAGTAAAATATAATATATATATACAAATACAAAGAAGATATAAAATGAAATTTTAGTTAGAGATACAAATGACTGCTGAAGTCATCCTTCCTTCTTTGTTAAAAAGGAACAGAAAGGGTGAGAGAAGCATTAGGGATGTTCTAAGTTTCCAGTTAGAAGAATTAAAATATGGAATTTTAAAAGAAATACTTAATTCACTCAGTAATTAGTGAATTAGGGCAGTGTCTCTCTCACTAAGTGTGGGCCCTTACCTTTGGGAAACACTTCTCTGTATCACCAACATCAGCAGTAAGAGAAAGAACCTGGGCTAGGGAAGGAGCCCAACATGGGTCTGAGTCCCAGGCTCTTCACTGATTGTCTGAATCTGGGCAAGTTACTCTATTGGAACCGCATTTGCTCCAGTGTAGATAATCTCTTCCTGATGGGTGGCATGAGGATCCACTACTAGGGTAGATGAAGGACAGGTCAACATAAGGTAGGCATACAGAAAAGTGAGTATCCTCTTGGAGTTCTTGCCACTGCCAAAAAGAGAATACAATATCCAACTAGTATTTTCCAAACTGTGGCTAGAAGCCTAGCTACCTTGGAATACGCTAAGGGTATAGTCCCCCAAATTTCAGTGACTCCGTTTTACACAATTTGGGAGCTCCTCCCACCCCTGCCGCCACCATAGACCTGCCTTGGGTCTCTATTTCTTTCATTTCTATCTTTTGCCATTTTTGTGTGTGTGTATGTGGTACTGGGGATTGAACCCAAGGCCTTGTGCTTGCAAGGCAAGCATTCTACCAACTGAGCTATATCCCCAGCCCCTCACTTCTTTCTTTTTTTTCCTTGAATATCTTTGTTTTGTTTATTTTTTATTTTTTTAATTTTTTTTTTTTTGTGGTGTTGAGGATTGAACCCAGTGTCTCACATGTGCAAGGCAAGCACTCTGCCACTGAGCCACAACCCTAGCCCCATCACTTCTATCTTTATGGACTGGTCTTAGTAAATTTTTCTTGAAGAATCTGAATGCATTCCATTCCTGAAAACACTTTCTCTGGTAACCACTTGGAAGATCTTCTCAAGGCTCAGGGATTTGCTTTTATGAAAGGAGGAAAAAGCTAGAAGCAAGGAAAACCAAACACATTGCCACAAGTTCAATCTTCCCAAAGGCAGCAACAGCCACCAGGTCTGTCCTGCTCCTTTGCTCTCCCCACTCACTGGTAGATACTAAAAAGCAGAAACAAGGTGCTAGAGCATTCTGTGGGCTGCAGGAAGGAGGGACTAGAAAATCCCAACTGAGCATAATCTGCAACTTAAAACCACAAGCTCACTCAATGCCATGGGGAACTACTGGGCCTCTCCCAAGGCCACAGTGCCAGGCACAGAGGCACACAAGGCCTGGGGCTGCAGGATGAACCACACTCAAGTTAAACACCTACACTGGAGGGATCCCATTATCTAGGATGAGTTCAGGGGACGGACGGAGAAAGAGTGACTGGTGCATTTATAAGGAAAGAGAGGGAACATACGTTCCAGAAGAGAGACAGTGGGGCAATTGAAGAGCTAAGGTTCATGGAGGGATGGAGGGTAGAGAAAAGGAAGGGGGAAAAGCTGCATGGAAGTAGAATATTATGTTTGTTGTTCTTTCTTTAAAATAATTGAGAATTCCTTCCCCCTGAGCTATGGTTTTGATTGTGTTCCCCAGAGTTGATGTATTAGGAACTTGATCCCGACGAAAAGGTATTGAGAAGTGGGACATTTAAGAGGTGATTAGGTCACGAGGACTCTGCCTTCATGAGGGGATTAATGTTGTTATTGTGGCTATGGATTTATTATAAAATTGAGTTTGACCCCCTCTCTCTCCCATTTTCTCCCTTTTCTTCCCCTCCCCCTCCCTTCCCTCTTGCCCTCTGCCTTCTGCCATGAGATGATCTCGCACAAAGGCCCCGCAGCAGATACTGACATAGCCTTGATCTTGGACTTCTCAGCCTCTAGAACTACAAGAAATAAATCTCTGTTCTTTGTAAATAATCCAGTTTCTGGTATTCTGTTATAGCAGTACAAAATGTACTAAGAACATCCCTTAGGTCCTGTATTTCTGTTCAGATTGGCAGGAGTACTCGTGACCGTAGCCTTGAATCTGCAGGCTTTCCTAGCTGACTCATTAAGAGAGCTACTGATAAGAGAGACTATTGCTCAACCTTCCAGAAGCAGGTGAAATACTAACCAATGTTACTTAAAACTAGTGAGATAAATCTGGGGACTTTTTTCAGAAAGAAAATTACTTTGTCTTTCTATAGTGTCTTGCATGGAAATTTGTACTTGTAACCACTTTTCCTGTATCCTACATTCATGAAGATGTTCATACATGATGCCTGCAACAAATCCCCTGGGAAGCACCTAGCTTTTTAAAGTTTAATGTTCACTCCTGCATTATTTAAGCCCTAATCTGAAATCATTACATGCAGGATGGAAATGGTATGATGATTATACAGGAAAGGTAATTAAAGCCAGAAGAAATGACAGTATGTCTGGAACTTCCTTTACAGTGTTCTATAAGAAAGGGGATGGGAAGCTGGGCGCGGTGGCGCACACCTGTAATCCCAGCACTTAGGGAGGCTGAGACAGGAGAATCACGAGTTCAAAGCCAGCCTCGGCAACGGCGAGGTGCTAAGCAACTCAGTGGGACCCTGTGTCTACATAAAACACAAAATAGGGCTGGGGGTGTGGCTCAGTGGTCAAGCACCCCCGAGTTCAATCTTTAGTACCAAAAAAAAAGAAAGAGAGAGAGAGAAAGAAAGAAGGAAAGAAAGAAAGAAAGAAGGAAGGAAGGAAGGAAGGAAGGAAGGAAAGAAAGAAAGAAAGAAAGAAAGAAAGAAAGAAAGAAAGAAAGAAAGAAAGAAAGAAAGAAAGAAAGAAAGAAAGAAAGAAAAGGGAATAGGTGAAGCCAGGTTCAGAATCGGCAACCCCTCCCCAGTCCATTTACTCAGTTGAAGATGGGCTATAAGTACTTGAGAGGGAACTATTGTTTTCCTGTTCCATTTATCTGTAAATTTGAAAATTTCCATAATGAAAAGTGTTTTAATTGTGTAATTTTTTATTATACAGTTTGATGTACCAGATTGTATGTAAACTATATCTAGAGAGGCGTTGGTCAGGCACAATGGTGCATTCTTGTGATCCCATCTACTCAGGAGGCTGAGGTAGGAGGATCACAAGTTCAAAGCCAGCCTAGGAAACTTAGTGAGACCCTGTCTCAAAAATGTTTGGGGACATGAAGTGACTTTGGATCAACCATCTTGCATTTCTGACACTGACACCTTTGTGAAGGTAATTCTGAATAGATCAAGATGTGCCTTAGTAAGTTCAGAAGTCATTGAAGGTAATGTCAATGAAGCAGGGTACCCTCTGACCAGCCACCTGCCCACTCCTGATGCAGTCTGCTCTCCCAGGCCTCCCACAGGAACAGCCACCAAGGTAGCCGGGGAATGTGTCTGTTTTTTCTTTATAGCTCTTATATTCTCATTTTTAATGGTTCACGGTGTTCCACTAAGTAGATCAATAATTATAGTACCTAATCTTGCCCCTCTGAATATAAGGTTGTTTTATGTGTGCTGCTACTATCAATAGTCCTGCAGTTAAAACAAACAAACAAAAAATCCTCTAGGTTCAACCCCCAGTTCTGGGGGTAAAAAAAAGTTAATGTGTTGATGATTACAGTCAATTCCTCATGGAAAGAATTAACTAATTAATTAACTAATATGAATTAACTGCAACGTGTTGGAGCAGAGAACAACAAGTGGGTATGTGTAGAGGCAAGAAAGGGTAAGAAAGTTGGGGCAGAATGTGAGAATCCGGCTGAATCATTTAGATTTTATAAATTTGCCAAAATAAATTTAACTTTTAAATAGAAACATGATATAACATTAAACAACAGTTTTTTAAAAGGAGACTTCAAAATCATAATTTTAACAATGGCATAAGATTCTGTCCTATGAATGCATCATCAGTTTTTAAATAATATTCCTAAAAATTTGACAATATTCCTGTCAAATATTTTAGGTTGTTTTCAAATTTGTTTGGGGGTTTGGTTTTTTATTGTTGCTTTGGCTGTTATAAAGGCAGTATGAGAAACACTTAGCACAGTTGGCATATAGTGCCTTATAATATTTTCTGTTATAAAGAATGTCATAGTAAATATCTTTATGAATAGAATTTTATACAATCACATTATTTTTGTAATCATAATGTATGTTCACTGTAAACAAATGAAACAATACAGAAAAGTAAACATTACCTAGTGTTATGATTAAGGTATGAAGTGTCCCCCAAAAGCTCATGTATGAGACAATGTACATGAAATGGATTTTTCATTTTTCAGAGGTGAAATGGATTAATTAACTAATATGAATTAAGTGGGCAGTAACTATAGGCAAGTAGTATGTAGCTGGAGGAAGTAGGTCACTGGGGGCATGACTTTGGGGGTTTATATTTTGTCCCTGGTGAGCGGAGCTCTCTCCCTGCTTCCTGATTGCCGTGTTCTGAGTTGCTTTCCTCCACCATGCCCTTCCACCATGATGTTCTGCCTTATCTTGGGCCCAGAGCAATGGATTTGGCTGACCATGAACTGGACCTCTGAAAACTTGAGCCAAAATAAACTTGTCCTCCTCTAATTGTTCCTGTCAAATCTTTTGGCCACAATGACAAAAAGCTAACTAAAATACCCAGTGCAGGGTGCAGTTGTGGCTCAGTGGTAGAGGGCTTGCCTAGCATGTGTGAGGCACTGGGTTTGATCCTCAGCACCACATAAAAATAAATAAATAAAATAAAGGTATTTTATCCATCTACAAAAAAATTAAAAACAAACAAACAAAGCACACCCAGTGCTACCACACATGAATACATTTATATAGGCAGAGATGTATAAACACATGAAATGTGGCATAAATGAGATCTTATGTATGCTATTGTGTAACTCATGATGTGGAATTCTCTCTTTGTCAGTATAATTGTTTTTACTTTTTTGTTTTTGTTTTTGTTTGTTTTTTGGTGCTGGGGACTGAACCCAGGATTTTGTACAACCTAAGCAAGCATTTTGCACTACACCCTCAGTCCCTATAATTTTCAATTGCTATTTTTAAGGCTATATAATACTCTATAGCATACACAATTTATCACACCAACTCCTTGCTGATTTACATTAAAGTTGTTTCTATTTTTCTTCAATTTTATAAAAATAAACTTACATAGCTCTTTCTTTTTTGCTGTAACTTTTTATTTATTATCTTATTAATTTTATTCTGTTGTGGTTAAAATACAACCTGAGATCTTAAGTATATAAAACAGTATTTCTGACTATAGGAATAGTGTACTTTAAGCAGATCTCTAGAATTTATCCATCCTGCTTAATGGAAACTCTATGCCCATTGATGAGTAACTCTTCATTTCTCTCTTCCCCCAGTCTCTGGCAACCACCCTTCTGCTCTTTGATCCTATAAAGTTGATTATTTCAGGTAACTCATATAAATGAAATCATCCAGTATTAGTCTTTGTAATTGGTGTATTATCACTCCACAACTGTCATGAAGGCTATTATCAGAAACATAAGAGAAGTGTTGGCAAAGTTGTGGAGAAATTTGGATCCTTGTGAACTGTGTGATGGGAGCATAAAATGGTGTAGTTGCTACAGGAAATAGTATGGCAGTCTTCAAATAATTAGAACTACCATGTGATGTAGCAATTACACATCTGGGTATTTGTGCAAAAGAATTGAAATCTGGATCTTGAAGAGATATCTGCATCCCCATGTTCATAAAAACACATCCACAGTAGTCAAGATATGCAAATAACTTTGATGTTTATAAACAGATGCATGAAGAAAATGTAGTATAGACATTCAATGGAATATTTTTTAGCATTAAGAAAGAAGGAAATTCTGCAATAAATAAGCAAAACCACAAATGAACTTTGAGGACATAATGCTAGGTAAAATAAGCCAGCCTCTTTGCTGCTGACAAATTGTTTCTTTAAGATAAAATGCCCAGGAGAGGGATTGATGAGTCTGTATGTCAAGATCATTTTAAAATTGAGAGAATAAAAATAGCTGGTGGCAAAGCACCCTTCTATTGAGGGCAAACCAAGGTCTGTCCATCTTGGAGATGGCAAACTAGAAACACACCCCAACATCTAACATGCCCCCCGACACACACACCCCACACATGCACACACTCACATAAGCAATATTGGCAGGAAGAAAAGCATCTTGTTCTCTGGCTAGCTTCTGGGGTTCATCTGGGTACACAAAATGCATTTATTGATGTCAGTTGGGTAGATGGAAATTTGGATGGATGGATAGGTGGGTGAATGGATGGATAGCCAGACGTCAGCGATGCTGCTAAAACAAAGACTTGGTCTCTGAGGCTACGTATGGCCATACAGCTCCAAATCTCCAGGTAGAAGACATTGACCTGCCCAATTCTAAAATACTAATTCTTGCTCTTCCATTTATGATTTTCCTTCTAAAGCCACCTCCCTGCCCAAGTCAAACCAAAAAGATCCTCGTTTTCATCTCTGCCTTCAATCCTTCCACACTCCACGTCACTCAGATTCTGTGTGGGTTACTAATGTTCCCCAAGGGTGTGAAGCAGGGATCTGGAGATGGATGACTACCTAGCCCTTGACCAAATTCCCCAGTGACCTAATTTCAAACATGAGTTTTCATTTATATTCCAAAGGTGAGTGCTCACCATTACTAGTATTTCCTGCTATTCCTCCTCTTTTCCTTTCAGAAATTAATAAGACCCCTTTTCCTTTTGGAATTCATCTGTTGAACTCCTATTGTTATCAGGTTCCTAGACCAAAGGCTTGATTCCAAGGGTCCCAACGAACCAACTCTAGCTGTTAACCCCAAAATCTAGGCAGAAAAGATAATAGTAAAAAGCAGGAAAAGAACTGTAATTAACATGGCCCTACTGGGAAAACAACATGGGATCCAGCATCTCAGCAGTGTCTTTGATGTCGTTTCTCTATTTAAACCTCACCCTCCTGTGTTAGGGTTAGGTTTAAATAGAGAAAGAATTGGGACAGGAGGTAAGAAATATGCATAATTAATCTGTCTCTGTCACACTGGCTTCTGGGTGATCATTCTCTCAGTTCTGGTTCTATGAGGTGGCTCCAGAGAAGTTCTTCATCACCTGACAGGGCAATTTCCTCTTGTTTGCTCAGGATGTCTACCCATTGCTTGGGATGTTTAAATTTAGTGCTAATAAACCATGTGTTAGCAGTTTTTAGATGAACACCCCTTAAATGATTAGCAAACATTTAAATCCTGAGCAGGGATCTGAAGACAAATACAAAATGAAGGCAGAGATGCCAAGCTTTATCCTGCTTTCAGTTACCCATAGGGCGTCTGCAGGCCTGAGTAAAGAGCCACCATTTTTAGCAAAGCTGGCATTTCTAAGTCCCTGTTACACTACTTTGTACTACTAAAAATTATCAACATGGAAACTTGCCATGAATTTTTATTGTTGTTGCTACTAATTCCTTATATGAAGGTAGTAGGTGTTCTTAAAATTCTTCTAGGTACATGTCCCAATAGTGTGCTGGACCCGACTCATACAATCTCTTCTATCTGGCTGTTCATCTATATCCTTTGTAATATCCTTTATAATAAACCTATAAATATGTTTCCCTGAGTTCTATGAGCCATTCTAGGAGAGGGTCATGGGTGTTCAGATCTGTAGCCAGTTGATCAAAAGTACCTTAGGCCTTGACTGGCAATTGGCATCTGAATGGGAAGCAGTCTTACAGGACTGATCCCTTAACCTGGGGGACCTAATGCTAACCTCAAATAGAAAGGGTCAGAATTGAATTGAATTGCAGGACACCAAGCTAGTGCTAGAAACTTCATCCGAAACATCCACTGCTGAGAAAGTTTTCTCTAGGATTTATTTGGGACAGAAAAGATATCTGTGGGGTAATCAAAATGGACCATCCAGTTTGAGAACAGAGTCATGGGATACTGTTACCTAGAAAACCCTATTTTAGGGAGAAACAGGGAGCCCAGGAAATAGTGAGCCCAGGAAGAGTGATACCTGCCTGAGACAAGTCCCCTTCCCACTCAGATCAGGGTCCTTTTTCACAAAATTCCCACACTCTTTTAAACTGGCCAGGCAATGGAATTTACATTTAGCAAAAACTGAATCTGGAATATTTAATCTCTACGGAAGGCAACTACTATCAGAACATACTGGATCAGAAATCTATATACTATACAAAAAGGAAATAGATACCTGTTCAACACACAAGAACAATTTAATTGCCCTGAAACAACTGTTAACAGAAAACAACTCAGGCGCTGGGTGCAGTGGCACATGCCTGTAATCTCACCGGCTCAGGAGGCTGAGGCAGGAGGATTCCAACTTCAAAGCCAGCCTCAGCAAAAGTGATTTCCTAAGCAACTCAATGAGACCCTGTCTCTACATAAAATACAAAATAGGCCTGGGGAGGTGGCTCAGTGATCGAGAACCCCTGAGTTCAATTCTTGGTACCAAACAAAACAAAACAAAAACCAAAACCTCAGGCCAATGTAGTCTTGATTCTTATGATGTCAGAAAAGTACCTAAATTGGAGTTGGAAAGCTTTCCCTCTAGTGGAGAAATAATGAAATAACCACTTCCAGGAAAACAATTATGGCTCAAAACCACATTAACCAAGTATATTATCTAGATGATAAATATAAGTATAAATGTAAGTCAGGAAACAAATGTAAGTACATGCTATGGGCTTAGCTGGAGCCCTGCCTCCAGACAGGCTTTCCAGTTGAAGAGACAGGATTTTAACCACATACATCAGACAAAAAAGTAGGATGCTGCCTGGTTACTAAGCACCATGAGGAAGGTACACAGTTCAGAGGTAAAAGGAGTAGGCTTGGATCCTGCTCTATACTAATCAGCTGCATGGCCTTGGAAAAAGCTTACATTCTCCTATTAGCGTCACATAAAATGAGGGTAAAAATGCCTCTCCCACATAGCAGTGGTGAGGGCCAATGGGATGAGTGAGAGTACTGAGTGACTGCAAGCATTTGTCAATTACTTAATGAATACTTGCTCCATGTTAGTGACCTTCAGAGCTTACAGTCAAGCTAAATAAATGGACAGGCATCAACTGACCAAGTAAGTGGGTAACTGCTAGCACATACAGCTCCCTTGCAAGAGTTCAAAACAGCATCTCTCTGGGTGGATGAGTTGCAAAAAGATGACCCTTCTGGCAAGAACTATTAGATAGCACTGCCTAATATGATAGCCATAGTCACCTATGGTTATTTAAATTTAGATTAATGAGGGGCTGGGGTTATGGCTCAGTGGTAGAGTGCTCTCCTAGCACGTGTAAGGAACTGGGTTCGATCCTCAGCACCACATAAAACTAAAACAAAGATATTATGTCCACCTACAACTAAAAAATAAATATTTAAAAAATTAGATTAATGAAAATTAAATAAAACTTAAAATTCAGTTCCTTAGGCTTATTTTCAAGTGCTCAACAGTTGGCTAGGTCTATCAAACTGGACACTACCGATTATATTAGATTGACAGAAACTTTTCTATTCATTACTCTTGTCCCTTTCCTTTTCTTTCCTCTCCTCCCTCTTTTCCTTCTTTCTTTCCTTTGACTCATTCCTTCTTTGTGTGTCTGACAAACTGTTCCCTATCCATTACCCTTGTACTTTCCTTTCTCATTCCCTTCCCCCTCAAAACTCATTCCATCTCTTTGTGTGTATATTAACACTCTTTTTCACCCTCTTTGGTTTTATTTTAGCATTTTATATATTATATTCTCTTCTTTCTCAGCACATCAATATCTCTTCTAGTTTTTTAGTAGTTGTCCTAGAGTTTGCAAAGAAACATTACAACTAATCCAAATCCACTTTGAAGTACTATTTCATGGGCAGTGCAGGTGCACCTGGCAACAGAGTATCCCCAATCCCTCCCCCTGTCCCAATGCCTTTGCTGTTATTCATTCCACATATCCACGCATTTATGAACACACAATATATTGTTGCTATTATTCTGAAAAACTGTTACCTTGTTAGATCAAATAAGAGTTGAGAAATTAAGAATATGGGACTGAGGATATAGCTCGGTTGGGAGAGTGCTTGCCTCATATGCACAAGGCCCTGGGTTCAATCCTCAGCAACACACACACACACACACACACACACACACACACAGAATTAATGATGAGAAAAATAAGATTGTTTTGCCTTAATTTATTCCATCTCTAACACTCTTTGTCTTTATGTAGATATAAGCTTCTGATCTATGTAATTTTCCTTTCCTCTGAAGAACTATTAACATTTCTTGCAAGAGAGATTTACTGATCACAAATTCAATTTTTGAGAAAAACTTTACTTCTTCACTTTTGAAGGATAATTTTGCTGGATACAGAATTCTAGATTGGTGAATTTTCTCTCAACACTAAATATTTCATTTCATTCTCTTCATGCTTGCTTGGTTTCTGAAAGAGAAATTTAATGTAACTTACTCTTCTACAAATGTTTTTGTTTGTTTTCACCTCTAACTTTGTGTGAGATCTTCTCTATGATGTTCTGCAACTTAAATATGATATACAGGAGTACAGATTTTTTGGTTTTTATACTGGTTGGTGTTTTCTGAGCTTTGTGGTACTATATTTTGGTATTTGTCATTAGTTTGGAAAATTCTCAAAACAAAGAACAAGGAAAATGAATACAAATTACAAATGTGATGGATATTAAGCCAACAATATCAATAATCACTTTATGAATGGTGCAAATATACAAATTACAAACAGAGACTATCAGAGTAAGCCAACAGGGACCAAGACCCTACTATATGTTAAATACAAGAAACATAATTTAAATATGAACACATAGAGTATAAGGGATGGGAGAAAAGGTATTGCATGCTTACACTTATCAAAAGAAAGCTATAATAGCTGTTAATTTCAGACAAAGCTAACTTTAAAGCAAGAAAAATTGTGAGGAGCATTACCTAATGATAAAGGGGTCAATTTTCTAAGAGGACATAACAATCCTTAGTGTGTATATGTTTAACATAAGAGCATCAAGATGCATGAAAATCCACAAGAACTAACTAAAAGGAGAGAAACAAATCCACTAATATAGTTGGAGACTTAAACACTGTTCTATTAGTAACTGACATATCCCACAGGCAGATAAATCAGGATCTAACTGGATCTAATCGACACTTTTGATGACTTCTTTCAACAGAACACACATTCTTCTCAAACTTCTATGAAACTTTCAACAAGCCAGAACACATTCTGGGCTATAAAGCAAAACTAATCAAACCTAAAAAAATAGAAATCATACAAAGTATGCTCTAAACCACAATAGAATTAAAGGTAACTAGTACAGGCCAAAATATTTAGAGGTCAAAAAACACACTTCTAAGTAGTAACTCAAAAAGAAACTATCAAGAGAAATATTTAAATATTTTAATTATGTAGAAATTAAAATACAATTTATCTAAATTTATGGGGTGCAGCAAAAAGCAGTACTTAGAGGGAAATACATAGCATTGAATGCATATATCAGAAATAAAAGATCCAAAATCAATAATCCAATTTCTCAGCCTCTACCTAGAGTAAACTAAATTAAAACTAAGCAGAATGAAAGAAATCAGACTGAGGAATAAATCAATGACTTTAAAGTAGGAAATTAATAAAGAAAAATCAGTGAAACCAGAAGCTGATTATTTGAAAAGATGAATAAAATTGGTAAACCTCTAGACAGGCTAACCAAGCAAAAGAGAATACACAAATTACCAATATGAAATGAAAGTCTTGCTAGTAATCCCATGAACATTAAAAAGATAATAAAGGAATATTATGAACAACTCTATGCCTACAAATTTTATAACTTGGATGACAGACCAATTCCTTGAAAAATAGATGACTGATTGAGGCAGAAATGCATAGAAAAAACTAGAAAGATGGGCACCAAACTGTTTCCTGTAGAAAGGGAGTGGGATAAAGGGAAAGAGATATTTTCTCTTCTATGGTTATCTGTATGGTTGAATTTTTACAATACAAATGGACGAACAAATTAAGCAATTAATAACATTCTTTAGATAATGAAGAGAATGATCAACATTACAGTCAAAAGAAAACAAAGTAAATTCTCCTTAAGGTTTGTCAATATGGAGACCATAGGGTAACTTTTCAAGAGCTGGTTCAGTTTAGGTCAGGTAGACTGCAGAACAAACCAACTTTGCTCTCCGAAAGTTCAGCAAAGATATTCTTCAAGGCAGTATAGTAGGTGCAGAAGAGGTAACTATGATTATATCTTTTTTTTTGCTACATTTTTAAAACCAATCTATAATAATAATCTCTCTGTCACATTTTCCATTAAATTCTATTTGGACTACTACCCTAACTTTATTCTGGCTCATCTTAGCTTACTTGGTCTATTTTAATGCTTCTATTTCAATTGTTACTTTCAAGTGTTTCTCTTATAAAAAAATTTTAATACAATTCAAGAATCTGAGCCTTTTAATTGATTTTCCTAGCCAACAAAGTCTTCAGACAGAGTCTCAATAAATTGCCTAATTTGGCCTCAAACTTACTATTTATTCTCCTGGTTCAGCCCTCTGAGTAGCTGGGATTACGGGTGTGTGCCAATAGAACTGGTTCATCTTATTTTCACTTATAACTCTTGTTCTTTCACTAGATAAACTGAGTTCACTTTTCATTTGAGTTTTACATTTTATTATGATATCTTCATAAGCATTCTCAAGTTTGTATACTCAACTCATAAAACTTCTCAATCTCTGCAAACTTCCTCTTAACAAGACAGGTACTTTCATTCTTATGTCTTTCCTACTTTATTCCTCCCAACATTAATCATAATAATGCCTTGAATTTTAAAGTTTCTCTAAGACAACAATAAAAAGAAATATTTGATCACCCTTTTTCTCACATCTTTTATAGTATCTGCCAGATTTTCTCAGTATTGCTCCAAAAGCATTTGAGGATCTTTTCAGATTTATATATATATATATCTTTACCATATTGTGATATTTGACTAGGTATGAAATTTAAGCTATCTTATTCAACCCTTTTTTAAAAACTTCCATTTTTGTACATTCAATATTGCTTTGGAGAAATATGATTTGCTTTTCTGAGACTAATTTCTTTTTCTCTGTGGGCTTTTATTATTTTCTTTGATATTTTTTATCTTTTGGTGCTGGGCTTCAAACCCAGAGGCCCTTTACCACTGAGCCACATCCCCAGCCCTGAGTTGCTGGGACTATAGGCATATGCCACCACCCCTGGCTTTCTTGGATATTCTTAAATTTCACTAAAACCACTTTCCACACTCTGCTTGATTTTTCTTCCAAGCAATTAACTTTTCCTGATATTTCTTTCTCTCCCTGTTATGGTTTGGATATGAGGTGTCCCCCAAAAGCGATGTTAATGCAGGAATGTTAGAGATGAAATGATTCAATTATGAGAGCTATGACCTAATCTGTACTTCATAGTTTGAATGGACTAGGTGGCAACTATAGGCGGTGGAGTGAGACTAGGTGGCAACTATAGGCAGTGGAATGGGACAAAGTGGGCGGTGGAAGAGATGCCACTGGGGATATGCCCTGAAGGGTTCAAGTTCCCTGTGACCCCTTTCCCCAGCCCCATCCCAACTCTTTTCTCTTGCTTCCTGGTTGCCATGAATGGAGTAGGGCTCCTCCACCACACCCTTTTCCCATGATGTTCAGCCTCACCTTGGGCCCAGAGCAATGAATTCAGCTGACCATGAACTGAATCTCCAGAACCCTGAGCCAAAATAAACCTTTTCTCCACTAAGTTGTTCTTATCAGATTACTTTGGTCACAGGGAAATGTTAACACACCCCCAACTGATATAAACTCCATGAGAATAATTTTGTTCACTATTGTTATTGACAAATAACAATACTAAAGGAATCTGAAACCTAATTGGTGCTTAAGAAATACAGACTGGCCAGGCGTGGTGGTGCACACCTGCACTCTTGATACCTGTCCATTGGAGATCAGGAAGGGTTCTTGTTTCCTGGTGTTGAAGATTATACATATACCTGAGAGACGTTGAGGCAAGCATAGAGAGCAAGTTTTGTTTAAGAAAGCGATAGAGACAGACTTCTCTGAAGAAAAGTGGGACCTTGGAGCCAAGAGCCCATGGGAAGAGGTGCAGTTTGCTTTTTTATAGACCCCAGAAACCCCTTTTAATTATTGTCTTCTCTTTCTTCCCTGTATAAACATGACTGAGAGCAGGAAGGGGCAGGAGCACAGAGGACAGCTGTTAGCAACCCAGAGTACCCAGGAACACAATCTCAGAGGTTAACCCTTAGCAACCCATTGTTCTCTCTTTGATAACCAGTAGTCATCCTCTCTTGACCCCCATCCTCCATACCTACACTGACTGCCTGAATTTTGCCCCTGCCTCAGTTTGCTAAGGAATATGACACATCCTGTCCACTTGTCCACTTAAGCCAGGCAGGACTGCAGGCAAATTGCTTTATAGCAAAGAAAGCATGGAGTTGGGGTAGTCAGCACAATGGACCCATTTTGTAGAATTATTCTCTTAACCTCTTGTTCCCACCATTCTCATCTATTTGTCCCCTAACAGTCTCAGCAGCTTGGGAGGCCAAGGCAGGAGGATCACAAGTTCAAAGCCAGCTTCAACAACTTAAAGACTCTGTCTCAAAATAAAAAATTTAAAAAGGGCTGGGGATGTAGCTCAGTGGATGAATGCTCCTGGATTCAATCCCTGTTATCAAAAAAGAAAGAAAAGAAACATAGACTGAGTAATTCTTTTTTTCTTTCTCCACCAGTTTAAGAACATGTGCAATTCCAATGATTGTCGATTTTTCACAATTATCCTCCACATATAGGAAAGTGCTCAATATACAAATGAGACTCAACAAAATATTTGTCATCCTTAACATATAAAAAAGTACCTGGCACATAGAAGATACTTCATTAGAAGAATCTGCTTTAAAAGGGAAGTTCCGCAAGGACTTTAGTCACTTCTCCCCATTTTGCCTTCTCGGCAGGAAGCAGCTTGGGAGATGTCATCACCCATTTTCCCACAGAAATGTAGAAATTGACAGTGGGAAAATGTAACAGTGGCCCACTTTACGCTTTGAGTATAGCCCTTGCTGCTTTAAAATGGACATGTTTTTTCTCTCTCCTCGCTGATCTTGTGGGAAACAGGATTCCTTTGGATTGCCTCTTTAAAAATCCTCTGTTCCTGTGATGGGCAGGATTACAATCTCTGGGACAGGAGTCTCCTGTGTTTCTCCTTTGCTATGAAAACAATAAAACCTCTTTCCTTTTTCTCAAAAAAAAAAAAAAAAGAAAGGGAAGTTTTAGCCAGTATAGTAGAGCACACTTATAATCTCAGCAATTCAAGAGGCTGAGGCAGGAAGATTACAAGTTTGAGGCCAGTCTCAGCAAGTCAGTAAGACTTTGTCTCAAAATCAAAAATAAAAAGGGCTGGAGATGTAGCGTGGTAGTAAAGCAGCACTGGATTCAATCCCCAGTACCAAAGTTCCTTAACCTACATAAACTTTCAAAATGCCTAAAATGCCTATATTAAAATATATATAAAATTCACCCTGGCTTCAGGCAGGGAAAAAAATGGAATTCAAAAATATTATTTTACATTACACACATTGTTCTAGCAAGTCCACAAACTACACCCTGACCTGAAGATGAAATCTGGCCCAAGACTTATTAATGTAAATAGTTTTTTAATGGAAAATAGCCACATCCACCAATTTATATACCAGTTATGGGTACCTCATACAACAGAGTTAAATTGTTGTGAGAGACCAATAAAATTTTCAAAGCTTATAATATTTACTACCTATCCCTTATTGAAAAACTTTGCTGACTCTTGTTCTAGCTAATAATAGAATCTAAAAATCAATTGTGGTTCTTTATCATGTAGGTTTTTGCCTATTTAGTCAATCACAGTATGCTTTAAATCTTGGCATCTTGTCCAGAACAACAGATCTTCTGCTTTTCTCTTGAGACTAGATTCTTTTCTAAGTATCTGGTTCTCAAATGCCTCTTTTCAGCTTAACCTTATTCTCCTTCAACTTTCCAGTTTTAGGCCTCTCTCAAAATGGGGGAACAAACTTGAGGGACATGACCCACTCTTACCCTAAAAATGATCCCTGCTCATGTTCCAAATTGACATTCATGTTATCTAGAAGCAGAACAGGGATAGGATACATACAACCTCTACTCACTGACTGGATTTCTCCCAGTGTCCTTTACCTTGCCTTCCATACCTTCCAGTGCACACCTCAAACCTAACTCCTCACACCTCACTGTATCTGCCTCGGAACTATCAGAAACTCTACATGATCCCAATAGAATACTTTTTAAAGCTGCTGTTAAACACAATTTCCACTTTAATTTTGATCAACTATCATCTTTATACAAGTGGCATTCTGCTGAAAGTAACATGAAGAATTACGCATTTGTCAAGATATTTCATGACAAATAGTAACTAGTTTCAAAACTGTTAAAACACTAAAGAAGTTACTGCTGTGGCATCAGAATATATGTGGTAGGTGGTTACTGAGAATTACCATTGTTATGAATTTGAAAAGATTAAGAAGATTGTTTCTACTCTCTCAAAGCATATTTTACAAAAAACATTTTGATAGTATAAAGCAATAACAAACACAAATATCAATAAACTGTGTACAAAATAATTTATTATAGCATTATCTAAGTTGGCATTGTTTTACAGTGAGATTTTCCACTCAGCAATTATGAATGTAAAGAAATGAGGGTAAAGGAAAATCATTTTAATTAGGACTGTTTCTCTAAACAAAATTTCCCTTTCTGAGTTTATATTTGCTTTAAGCAGTAATATATTACAGGCATATTTACACAGCTCTCAGACATACTGAGTGATTCCATTACTGTTTTCTATATAAGATATAACAAAAAGCTACCCACCTCCCAAATACTGTTCAATAATACAATGATTTAAGAATTAAGCTGATGATAGCTTAAATTCTCATTTTACTAAGAGATATAAAAATGCTCTTAATAGTTAATGCATGGCTGTAACAGTATTTCATTTTTATTTGTATTCTACTCTATCATATTCCCTTGAATCACACTTCTCACTTATTAACACTCAAAGCAAACCCCATCAAGAAAGTGTAATTCTTGCATGTGGTACTTTAAGAGATATACAACAAATTTATCATGAATTTTCATGATTAAGAGACAAACTAATTTTATCATTCTCAATCATCTATATAAAAGTAGAATACTCTTATTGAATCAAAAAAAGTTTAATTTTTATGAATATTAACAAAATGGTAAATCATAAAAAGATTTTTAAAAAGGTAAATTAAATTTTAAAGCAAACTTCAATATATGCCAAGAGGAATTTCATATTTTAAAATATAGTTAAAACTTTAAAACAACCCCCCACCCCAAAAAGCAAGCAAATAAACAATAATGAAACAAACCAATAAGAGAGAGGATCAAAACACAGATCCTGAGACCAGGATCTAACAAAAATAAAATAGGAGAGGTACATATGACTTTAATAAGAAATTATCCTAAGTATGATAGAGAAATGACAGCAGCTACCACAGTGCTGATAATTCTGGGAACTGAAGAAAACTGTACAAGTACAAACAAGTAATTTTAGGAGATGTTCATGTAAACCGAAGAGTCCAATAAAGAATAAAATAAGCTTACAGAGTACTCCATTTAAAAATTCTATCTAAATATTTCTTTCATGTCTATATTAAAATGCACCCTGGAAAAGAAACCCTGATGTAAATTCAGAATTGCGTCTGTAGGAGTCAACTTTCTATGAGATTTCAAATTTCATTTGCCAAGACATCATAGTTAGCTGTATGGTTCAGTGCCGCACTGGGACTGTGGACTTCATTCACAGCAGGCAGGAAAGCAGGTGTAAAAGGAAACAGGTTATGACAAGCCATCCTATATTCTTCATACTGAGAATTACAGTTTCCAAAGCTGCCATCAAGCAGTGCCTCAGAAACCTTCATTAAAGTCTAATGAAACAAAGGGAAAATAAAATCAGTTAAAGAAAAATTAAAAACTTAGTTAATAATGACTTCAATCAGAAGATGCAATTTATTAATTAAACCAAGAGAAAGACAAGCCTCACTCTAAAATAACTTCTTACCACCTACAGTAAATAATCCCCTCAAAAAAAGAATTTTTAAAACCAACTCTTCAAGACCTTAAAAAAATGCAGTAAAATCTAATACTTAAAAAAAAGAACCTCTAAAATTGTGATAACTGAAAATGAAAGTGTCCTTTATTAACAATAATGTACATTTAATGAGTGTTTACTATACTTCAAGCACGAAGTATTTCATGCTTTGTTATACCAGTTAACTCTTTTTTTAAATTTATTTATTCTAATTAGGTATATATGACAGCAGAATGCATTTTGATTCACTGTACACAAACGGAGCATAACTTTTCATTTTTCTGGTAGTACACCCAGTTAACTCTTATACTGACTCTGAGATAGGTAGAAGTCTACTTTCATTTTTAACTCCAAAATAAGGAAAAGAAAGCTAAAAAGATAATTTGCATAAAGTCACACAGCTAATAATTGGTGAAGTTGAAATTTCTACCCAAGCATAACTCAAAAAACCTACTTAAGAATTCATGCTGTAAATACACGTTGTTATATCCCTCAGTAACCATAAATCAGCCTGTGAAAACTCTTACCTTTACGTTTTTATCTTTTATAGTTTCATCCAATCTAGTGGCTATAGCAATTGCTTTCTCTTGCCTTGACTTGTCCAGAAAATACATCATTTTAGCACCTGAAATTCCATGACATTTTAAGATGAGTAAACTCTAATAAGGTTTGCATTTCAATCTGAATTATACTGACCAGAAACTCAAAATGTGGTTTCAAGTGTTAATCAATGTCTATTTTTCCATTGGATTAATCAGTGACTCCCACTAGTTCAAATTGTGACATCTCTTCAAAACCTTGTATTCATTGACATCCTATTAACAGCCTGGGACCACAATGAGAGTACTGATGACAAAACACAATGAATCAGAATTTCTTCCTTTATAGTTATAAACATTTACCAGAAGAACACTGATTCAATAACTTCTTCTCCTTTAGAGATAGTTATTCAAACTGTATATTTAAAGGGGTATTCTGTGGCATCAATCACCTTTTCAGTCAAAAACATAAGATCACACCCAAAACTAAAACATCTAAAGAAAAATTATTGTCACATACAGGAGTATAGTTGGAGAGAGGGGGAAAATGTTTGCATAGTCATTAAGAAAATAAGTAATTTTTTAAAACTACTTCTTAAATGAAACCAAATTTATGTTTCTCCTGTAAATTACATGGTGTACATTCTATATTCATTTTTCTATTGGATTATTAATTTATATTACTGTTGATTTATAACAGCTCTTTGTATATTAGGGTTTTTTTCTTTTTCTTTTTTGGTCTGTTACATATTTATATTTTTTCTCAACTGGTCTTTTATCTTTATGATGTCTTACTTTTACGTGGTAAAATTTTTCTCTTCCTTAGAATTTCATGTAATGTTTTAAAAAGTATGTCCCACAATTAAAAAGAAAAGAAATTCTCCTACTACCAAGAAATGAAATTTTTCAAGAATTTGTCTGTTCACAGATACCAGAAATAAAAAGTTTCTCTCTATCAAAAAAGCTTACGTTAAAATATTCAACTATATGGCTTATAACATGATCATGGTAGGTATCCAAGTTTCATTTATGCCATAGTGTCATCTTGTGAATTTGTACAAACTGCCTAAAATCCTTCCCGTAACAAGACAGGACAAATAAATCCTCAAGATAGAAAATATATAAACTGATAAAAATCCCAGAAAAAAATAAATCACTCATAACCATAACACCCAATTCTAAAACTAGAGCTTTGTTATGTACATCCTTTCAGTCTCTTAGTCAAACATATTTTTACATCCTTTAGATTATATGTTCAATTCTGCATATACATTATAAAAGCATTTACCACTGTTACTACAAACTCTTTAAATAAACATTGTTTAAAATGACAACCTAGGAATACACAGTATTGTCTCCTACCAAACTATCACTGTTGCCCCTATTACAGGACATTCATGACATTTGTTCCCATTCTTCTTTTCTCCATACTTACAAATAGTGTTTCTTTAGCTATCTTTGTACTTAAAGCTCTTTCTTTGCTTTTTCTGAAGTTATTTACAGAAGTGTGACTACTAAATCAAAAGTCACAAGTAATGTGCAGCTCTTGATAAGAATAAGAAATTACTAAGTGGCTGGGCCAATTTACACTCAAAACAGCAAAATATGTAAGAGTGCTTGATTGGCTATATTCTCACCATACTCTCCTTTTTAACAAAAGAAATTTCTACTACTCTGAAAGATACAAATGGTATTGTGTTCTTTTCTTTGTTTTCTGATAATCAGTGAAGTTGGATATCTTTCCAAATGTTTGTTTTTCACCACATTCTTTTCTCCATAAACATGTTAACCATGGCAGCTTCTGAATACAAACCTGAAAGCAGATGCTGAAGAGAGGTAGTATTATGTTTGAGAAAATCCTCATTAAAATTTTCTAAATCCTTGTTGACAAATATTTTCTGCATTTCTTGAGATAAAACTTTGCTCACAATATCTGGAAGATTACTATGATCAGATACTACAAAAACAAAAACATTTGGTTTATTTTTTTCAATCTGTCCTTTGGAAAAAAATCAGTTGTAAAACCTTTGTATTTAGGGTTAAGTTTGATATATTTTATAAAGTCATAGTAAAAATATCACTCCTTTAGAATATAAATAAATACATTCTAGCCTTAAAAACAATAATTTCTAGCATTTTTTCAGCTAACATGTTTAATTTATAGACATCTTCATTTAAATATGATAAGCATTACCTTTTTATTGCTTTACATTGTTTCTTTAATGTCCAGATAAATGGAAGATAGTTCATATTTGTTTCTCAATGAACACTACTTTTTTATACTTACCTGATTTAGAAAACTTAATTAGACATTCATGTAACCAAGGGTTATTACTGTTGATAGCAAAAGCTCGTTTGACAGACTGCAGCATTAACAAAAACTTTCCTGTATCAGGAAAAAAAACAGCAATGATATTTGTTATTTTCTTCACTTTAACATTACTTAAACTTAGTAACAAAATGTTAATTTTTTTATAACATTGGAAAGCAAAATTCAAAGTTGATTTTGGTTATCAAAGATACTTTTTGCTTTCCAAAGGAAAGCTTGAAAAATCATGAAAAACTGCTTCAGGTAAATAATCTGCATGACTAATCAAACTCTTCTTGTTTGGATTTGATTGTAATGTTCTAATATATTACCCAGCAAGTTTTTGTTTTGTTTTGTTTTGTTTTGACCCTGGGGATTTAATCTAGGGGTGCTTTACCACTGAGCTACATCCCCAGCCCTTTTTGTTTTTCATATTGAGACAGGGTCTCACTAAGTTGCCTAGGACCTCAATAAGTTGCTGAGGCTGGCCTTGCAGTCCTCTTGTCTCAGCCTTTGGAGCCACTGGGGTTACTGGTGTGTGCCACTGCACCTGGACCCAGCAAACAGCAAAGGAAAAGGAGATAAACAGCCTTTGTAGAAGGTCAAATGGAACACTTAAACAAACATAGATCTGGCAAAGATTACACTGAATATAGTCACCAATATAATTAAGGATTAAAAACTGAACTCAAGACTGGGAGTATGGGTCAGTTGTAGAGTGCCTGAGGCCCTAAGTTTGATACTAGCACAAAAAACCCCTCTTATTTATTACCTTTTCTAAAATATATTTCAAAGGCTAATAGATGAGTGTCAATGTTATCAGCAACGAGGTTCTTAAGAGGTATGAGGAACTTGATGGCTTCTTCTAATGGATTTTCTACCTATTTTAAGAAGCAAAAAGGAAAATTTTTATATTTAAAAACATCAGTACAAATCAAGTCACCCCTAAAATTTTATATTAACACACATCTAAAGTAATTTAGTGTTCTTTATACAAATAAGCAAGAAAACATTTAAAAACTATCACCTATAAATTAATTCAAAGTGTATAGTCAATAATTTTCAAAACATATACAAGCTATATTGTTACCATGACTACAAAATCAAGGTAATTTTATAAAGATTAAAAAGCCTACTTAAAATTGTTCTACAGACTAAGAAATGACATACCAAGTACTGACAGTTCCTTATATTACTATAAACATCTAAAGTAAGGAGACAAATATAACAATGTTTTATAATTGAAAAAAATTAATGGCAAATTTTAAATATTTAATACTAGATTTATAGTGAATAAATCAGAAAGTTAAATATTTCCCTAACTATGGTCCCAAAATAATGCTTATACTTTTGAAAAGCCTGGGCATGAGATGAAGTGTTACGTCTTTATGACTAAACATCTAGTAAGACATATAAAATCAATAATTCCATATTTCACAGACAGCTATATTCTTGTTGTAACAAATTACCAAAAATTTAGTAGCTTAATACAATACAAACTTCCTGTCTTGCAATTCTAAATATCAAAAGTCCCACAATGTCTGTTTCACTGGACTTGAAATTGTCAGCAGGTCTGCCCTGCCTTTTGGAGGCTCTAGGGAAGAATCCACTTCCATATCTTTTTCTGCTTCTCAAGGCTGCTGACATTCCTTAGCTTATGGCCTTTTCCCTACATACAGAAAGTCAGCAATGACAGGGAGAGTCCTTCTCACATCACATCACCCTGACCTCTTCTGCCTTCCTCCTCACTTTTAAGACCCAGTCTGATCACATTGGGCCACATGAATAATCCAGGCTAATCTTTCTATCTTGAGATTAGCTAATTACAACCTTAAATTCCAACTAAAACCTTAATTTCTCTTTGCTATATAAGGTCACACATTCATAGGTTCTGCAATTTAGAATACAGACAACTTTTGAGGGGAACATTACTCTGGCAACCATAATTCTATATATAATCTGTATTAGTCAAAATGTGAGATGATAATGCTATCATCATGACCTTGAAATACTGCAAATGGCTTCAGATTCATAGATTTAAATAAATCATGTTTATGGCCAGAACAGAACCAAACAGCATAAATTTTGCCAAATAATAGTAACAGTAAACTTATCTTACCCTTTCTAATTTTTCAGGTATAAGTTCTTCCTTGAGACTACTGGTTTCTTCTTCCTCCTCATCTTTTTTTTTCTTTTGACTTTTTGGTTGACGTTCCCTTTCTGCATGTTTTCTCTCTTCTTCTAATTTAGCCTTTTTCTGAGCTCTTCTCTGCTTGCTGAGCATTTTCTTCAATTCTTTAGTTGAAAGGTTTTCTATAAATAACCAAATGAATAAAACTCTCTGAATGCTACATGAATATAAAAATAAAATCTTAGAAATTTGCTTCCATATTACTATTTTTTCAAATATTCCTAGATATTAACATTTTAGTGAATAAAAAGCTGTACAGATATTCTCACTAGCACCTTCCTTCCTTTCTTCTTTGTAGTGCTGGGAATAAAGATGCACTTTTACCACTGAGATGTATTTCCAGCTCTTTTTACTTTTATTTTGAGACAGGATCCCATTAAGTTACCCAGACTGGCCTTGAACTGGTGATCCTCCTGCCTCGGCCTCTAAAGTAGCTGGGATTATAGGCATGCACCACAGTAACCTGCTCAGGCATTCTTACTTTCAAGAACAAAGGTACAAGAAGTTTTAGGAATATGTATTTTTCCCTAAGGGGCTCAAATCTATTTTCAATTATAATTTTGAAGAAACCAGCTCACAGACATTTTCATTTTTCCTGAACTGACCTTGCTGAAGATAAAAATAAGAAAGACTGAAAGTCATTCTATAAGGGTGACTGAGGAACACTAGCTACAGAGTATCAACCTGCTCACTTTTTTATGTATTTGTTATCTAACTGTCCTCACATCCACCTGACAATACACTTTTTTCCTTAATTAACTGTTCTTTTAATTATACAAATGTATTGGAAAGAGTGAAATAATTTGATACACACACATACACACACACACATTGTGTAATAATCATACCTTAAACATTTGACAATACGTTTTTCTAAGTACTGTTATATTAATGACATTCTGAAATTTGATGTTCTTTTCCAGTCTTTTTAAAGCACGTTCTTTTTCAGTTACCTGAATTTATTTCTTGTTGTTTGCTTTCATTGGTTAGAGGATTATCATATAATTTCAAGTATATTTCAATTGCTGATCTAGCAGCTTTAAAATAAAAGGCATGTCTTCTGAGAATATCTTCTAATCTCAAAAGGTCAACATAAGCACGAAGGGTCATCTTTCTCATGCAGTATGTATGGAAGTCAAATTGATCATCGGTTATCTCAAAAAAATGCTTTAAAACAAAACCACAAAATTATACCTTACATTTATGTCAATAATTTCTGCCTTTTGAAAGAAAATTATTAAAAGCCCAAAAAACAATGTAAAGAATCACAATTTCACTTGATTGTTCTCTCCCATTTCAACATTATAAAGGAATTCAACTTGGAATGTCTCTTCCTAGAATTCATTCCCACTCCCTATAAATCATGTTTTGTGATGATATTCAGCTTCTATGCTAATAAGTCAAATGATCAGGTTATTTTTTAAAATCCAGACACTAGTACATATTGATCCTTTAGTTTTAATAAATATTGCTCCTTTGTATTCACTAAAATGAATGTCACCAACAAGACAGTTAAATAGAACTCCAAATGAAGATTAAATATATATTTAGGTTCAAAGTAAATGTTACAAACTAACTGATCTACTCAATCCTGATCTTAGGCAAGGCTTATTATCTCTATCCCCTCGTGGCACAGGGCCTAACACACAGCAGACATTCAATAAGCACAATATCTGCCAACTCTCAAGAGATAAGCTGCTTAGCAGGCATGTGAACTTGAATAAGTCTTTTAATTCCCTAGAGCCTTAATTATTTAATCTAGTAGGAATAAAGAAATCTACACAGCCAATTTCTTGAGGTTGCTAAAAGATCAAGTAATAACCCATGTTAAAGTTCATTCTCAATAGTAAAGTTCTATACAGATTATTTTGGTTCTCTTACTCAATTAGTAACCATATCTACCCGTATTTCATTTTAGAGAAGTTCTTAATCTCAAGTCTACATATATACAAGGATAGCAACTTCTTCCTAATGATAGACTCAAAGCTTTCATTCAATTTTCAAAGGGTCCATGACTTGCAAAAAGATTAAGAAATAATTCCTTCTACTGAAAAGAGAAAATTTATCCCCTAGCCCTACAAAACAATTCTATGGTTCTCTTCCCTGCATGCATTTCTATCTCTCATTCTTTCTTTCCCCCTTCAGCTTCTCCAAAATCATACAGAAAACTGAATGATTCACAATGCCAATGTAAATCAAGTTTTTATACTACTTGATGATCCCTCCGTCATGAAGATCTCATAACTCACTGTGCAGGACATGTTAGTAATTGTCCGTAACCATTTGATAATTTTAGTCATACTGGTTATTAGAAACACACTATACATATTACATTAAGTACCTGAGACTATAAAAGAAGAATTTTAAGATAACAAGAATAGAGGTACAGTATGGAGGACAAGAAATAGAAAAAGTGAACATTTCACATTAGTTTATACTTATTACTAAAAATTCATGCTTTAAGGATGTTATATTTGAAAACTATGCATGCCAACAATAAGACAAATGAATTTATGAATAGTAACTCTAACTTGATTTTATTTTTTTTAAATCAAAGGGTTACATATTTCAAAAAGCTGTTAGTGGTTTTCCTTAATGTAAGTTATATCTAACACCATATAATATTGACTGAGGAAAAATGGCAGTACTAAAAGTCACGGAACACACAATGAGATGAAAAAACCAAAAAGATTTCAGGGCATTTTTTAAGCTGAGAAATGTGTAAAAAGACAGATGATAAACTTCAGAAATATTCCCAGCAGCCTAAGTAGACAGATTTTAGGGTTGAGTCTTGGAGGAAATATATGAAACCACAAACATTTAAGCCGCCTCTTTATCAGTAACAGCCCATAGTCTGCCTCTCTCCAGTTAATGTCTTCCATAAACAGGGTAACAAGTTTATCCCAGTTTGCCAGGAAGCTTTCTCAGTTTTTTCACTGAAAGCATTGTGTCTCAGAACCATTCACCCACTGGGAAATGTGAGTAGTCAGTCAATCACTATAGAGTAAGCTAATGGTGGTAGAATGAATATTGCTGGATTATACCAGAAAAAGCAGGATATCACAACTATGGCTTATTCTTACTTTTGCTTTAGAAGAAAAGACAGTATTGTAAAATTCTACATAAACAAATAAATAATCTTGAGTTGATCTTGTTTTTGGAATATAGACACAGAAGTTACACACTCAGTACTGAGGACCTATATACCCTCCTCTCAGTCTCCCTCAAAGGTTACAGGTTACAAAACCACAGTACAATATCAAAACAAAGACACTTGACACTGGTACAATATGTGTATACAGTTCTATGTCAATTTTTATCATGTGTAGACTCATATAACCCCTACCACAATCAGTAACTACTCCATCACCACAAAGCTCTCCTTTGTACTAGATCTTGGACTGATTTTTTAGTCTCTAAACATTTGTTAAACATAAACATTTGCTAGATAATGCAAAAAGATCAAGTTAGTTTTACTGCACTTTTGGGCCAAACATCAAGGGCATGATAAGGTCATCTATCAACTTGCTACAGAAAACTAGGCTATCCAAATCAAAAAAAAAATACAAATGATCAACAAATATATGAAAAAATGTTCAATATCTTTAGCAAT
The DNA here is from genome assembly GCA_004024805.1 of Geosciurus inauris. NCBI lineage: Eukaryota > Metazoa > Chordata > Mammalia > Rodentia > Sciuridae > Geosciurus > Geosciurus inauris. The sequence goes on from PVHX01007656.1 coordinate 63,060, forward strand.
TAGAGAAATGCAAATCAAAACTACATTAGATTCATCTCACTCCAGACAGAATGGCAATTATCATCAAGAATACAAGTAACAATAAATGTTGGTGAGGATGTGGGGAAAGGGTACACTCATACATTGTTGGTGGGATTGCAAATGGGTGTAACCACTCTGGAAAGCATCATGAAGATTTCTCAAAAAACTAAGAATGGAACCACATATGACCCAGCTATTCCACTCCTTGGGATATAAACAAAGGATTTAAATTAGCACACTACAGTGATGCAGTCAATCTAGGTGCCCTTCGACAGATTAATGGATAAAGAAAGTGAGAGAGAGAGAGAGAGAGAGAGAGAGTGTGTGTGTGTGTGTGTGTGTGTGTATGTGTGTAATGGAGTATTACTCAGCCATAAAGAAGAATGACTTTATGGCACTTGTGGTAAATGGATGGAATTGGAGACTATCATGCTAAGTGAAATAAGCCAGCCCTCAAAAAGTCAAAGGTAGAATATTTTTTCTAATATGCAGAAGCTAATCCAAAATAAGCAAGTTGGAGGTATTAAAATAAAAAAAATAAAGATTAGTGGAGTAGACAAAGGGAATGAAGGGAAGGGAAGGGAAGAAGGATGGGATAGGGAAAGACAGTGGAATAAATCTGACCTAACATTCCTATGTACATATATGAATGTATCACAATGAATCTCACCATCATGTACATCTTAAGATACTAATTTTAAAAAAGAAAAAATGGTAAGTAAATAGCAGAAAGATCAGCAGAGCAGAGGGAAGGGAACCAGAGGGAGGGAGAAAAGGAGGGGAAGGGGAAATACTGGGGACTGAATTAGAACAAATTATATTCCATGCTTTTATAATTATGTCAAAATGAATTCTATTATCATGTATAACTAAAAAGAACCAACCAAAATAAAGTAAGTCTTTAAAATCTATAATGCACAAGCCATTCTCAACACACAAAGAAGAATACAAGATGTTTTGCTTTCCCGGAGTATGTCTCTTTTATGGGCTGTGTCCACCATCACCCCCAAAATCATGTTGCATTCCCAGCCTCCATTACCTCAGAATGTGAATGGTTTTGGAGATAGCTGTCAAATAATTAAGTTAAAATGAGGTTCACTAGGATTTTAATTTTAATCCAATTTTTTAAAAAGCAAGTATTAATTTGATAAAGGTTGAGATACAACAGGTTTTTATCTAACAGAAACTCTAAATCAAAGAGTTAGAAATATATTATTGCCCTGTTTTGAATATAAATCAGCACTGCAATAATGAGAATGCAATCATTATTTTAAAAGGAAAAGAAAACAATTCTTGAAAGGCAAAATAGTTTAAAATGTTATTCTAAACACAGGTTTATCAAGGTTGTTTTGTTGGGTTACATAACCTTTATATATACTCTTAAAATCCTACTAGAAGGGCAAGAAAAAGACCTAAAAGACACTACAATGAACTATTCTAGAATTCTAATATTTCAAATTAAATTACTAAGAGCTCATAGTAATATATATCCTTGCTGAAAGTGCCTTCAATAAATTTTCAAATGCATTCTTTTTTTAATTTAAATTATTTTTTTATTTGAAACAGGGTCTCACTAATTGCACAAGCTGACCTGGAACTTGGGGACCTCCTGCCTCAATCCCTACCTAGTAGGTGGGATTACCTCACCTGATTTGAAAGAGTTTGGTTTTTGTTTGGTTTGGTTTGGTTTCTTGTTGTTTATTTGGCAGTACTGGGGATTAAAACCAGGGTCTTAAGAAACCTAGTGCTCTACCACTGTATATCCCAGCCCTTTTTTAAAACACTTTATATTGAGACAGTGTCTTGCTAAATTGTCCAAGTTGGTCTCAACATGCAATCTTCCTGAGTAGTTGGGATCAAAGAAGTATGCAACCATGCCCCACTTGAATGAATTATTTAGGCAAAAGAAAGACTTAGTCCTTATTTAAATTTCTCATCTACTTCTATTTAGAAGGTATATCACTGAGTTTTATGTTTTTGAAAGATGTTCATTTCCTTATTAAATATTTAAAACATAAGCATACAGTAACTTGCAGATATTTATAATAAATCTTTGAAATTTGTAATTACTTTTAAATCCTTTCAATAACATCATTAAGAATTTTTTTAGATTACATTAATTTTATTAGAAATTAGGCAACATTAAGTTTTCAGTCAATAAATATTTAATGACCCTATTTGCACTAAACACACTTCTACATATAACCATATATGTAAAATACACATTAATCATAAGAGTTGTCATTTTTTCCTCATTTTTAATTGGTGTATTATATTTATATATTACTAATGGAATTTGTTGTTACATAATCATACATGAACATGATATAACAATATAATTTGGCCAATATCATTCCCCTTTATTTATTTATAGTATGGATATGTTCATTATAAAAGATTAGTTTACAGGTGGAAAAGTAGGCTCTTCTCTTATCTGTTTCTAGATCTTCCTATTTTCAAATGCCAACAGTAAACTCTGAAAAGACAGTGTGCAGCAATTACAGTTATGTAACAACATAACTAATTATGAGATGATATAACTGGAATTATGAGAGAGTGATTTCTGCCATGTTTGAATCTCTGGTGACAAATGATTTCTTGTAATTTTTTCTTCAAAAATGTTTTCTAGGGGCTGGGATTGTGGCCCAGTGGTAGAGCGCCTGCCTCGCATGCGTGAGGCACTGGGTTCGATCCTCAGCACCACATAAAAATAAATAAAATAAAGATATTGTGCCCATCTACAACTAAAAAAAAAAAAAAAATTAAAAAAAAAATGTTTTCTACTAACTAAATCATTTATTGAAGAAATTTACTTGATATTACAGAATTTTATTCCATGCTACTCAACCAAAATCACTACAAATTAAGGGAAAACAATCCAAATGAAACACAGTAATAGAAGATCTACTTACATTCTAGCAATTCTCAAAAAACAGTAGGAAGAATAAAGCAATATAGGCATTAATATGAGAAAAAATGGGGTTTAAATTTGAGATGTTCACAATTATAATTACCCTAAGGAAATTCAAATTTCACTTAAACAGAAAATTTGGTAGATTCCTAGTTAACACTTTTGTGAAATTACTAATACATAAATGCCTAACAGCCTCTTCATTCAGAAAACAATTTACTTCTCTCTGAATAATGTCCTGGTTAATAAAAATGTATCTTTCCTTAATAATAAACAGGACACTCAAAACAAAGACATCTTAGGGAGTGCCTAAACAAAGTTTTATCACAGAAATGAGGCCTAATTTAAACTAAAATGCTTGGCTACTTCACCTATCTTTCAAGTGTTTTACATTTTTCAAGAAGAAAATGAGAAAGATTCTCCCTAGAGATATAGCCATGAAGGTTTAAAAGGGCAGGAAAAACAAAAACAAAACAAAGTAACAGAGTATTTTTATAAAGCCTCTGGTATAATCCTAGCCCAATTCCCATCAAAAGCCACCCCTTAAGATACAGCCTTCTTTTGGGGTAACCTCAGGAATTTCACATGGGAAGAAGGCCAAAGTGACTGCCATGGTGCAGACATCAGGCTCACCTGACTACGATGCCTGTGGTTTTATACTGCGTCAGCAGGGGAAGAGTGGAAGAGTGGTGCCGAGCGCCCCCACAACTGAGGGCTGCTGAGGACTGCCTCAGGGGTGCATTTGCGGCTCTTTTCCTCCTGTGGTCCATGTGGAAGGAGAGTGCTTCAGAGATGACAAAGAACAGGAAAACAAAAATTCACACAAAGGAAAAGAAAAGTCCCCTCTCTAAGGCACATCACACACACAGTTCTAAAAGCAAGTAATAAAATAAGTCTGCAAACTGGCGATAGATTGCTGTACAGAGTACTGAACGCGAGAACAAATGTCCTGGGAAGACGAACTGGAGAGAGGCTGACTGCGGACCAGATCCTGACGTTTAAAAAGGAGAAGAGGTTGCCATCAGCTGTGTGTCCTCCTAGGCTAGTGATAAAAATCAAAAAATGGCCCAATCAGGAAATAGAAATTTTGACCTATGTTAATAATAGTAACAACAGTTTACTAAATTAATCTCTCTTCTTTCTTCAGACAAAAATATACAGACATGTCAAAGACATAACCATTTCAGGATCAAAAAAGTAATCAATTATTCACAACTTCTGAATGTTTGGAGTATTAAAGATTGAGAACTGTTTTCACAATGAAGCTGACAACGTAGAAGAGGCAGATGATCCCATGTAGAAATCTACCTGCTTTTCTTGCCACCCGGCAAGAAAAAACTGAAGTCAAAATTCTAACAACTTACCCTCTCTACTTCATGGCATTTTTTCAAGGCATCCCCATATCTCTTTAGCCGCTGATAAGCTGAAATGCATTCTGTCTGAAACCACATACACTGCATTTCATTTAGATTTTCCATAGCAGATGTTCCCTCCTGAAATAAAAGCATTCATAACTACAAAGGGCAAGCAATAACAGAACCCAAATTTCTCATTTTTTTAAAACTATGGCTACAAGTATTATTAAGACAATAGTAGCAATTAGAAAATATATTAAATATGCTTCCAAAGGCTCCTATTGGTTTTAAATTATATAATGTCTTAATTTTTTCAGTTTTGTTGGGGTATTCAATGCTTTGCTTTATAAAAAAAATTCTAGATTACTAAAGCTTAGCATTTAAATACCAAGCTTTTATTTAAACTAAGGCAATCCTTAAGTTTTACCTACCTTTTGCCTTTCTTTCCTGCAACTTAACCTTTCCTTTGTAACTCAGAGTCACTATAACACACATCAAATACTGTTGAATATCTTAATAATAGCTGCAATGAAGCTTTTCAGTTTCCCAATCTCCTTCCTCCAAATTAGGCTATATGTTGTCTCTTTCTTTGTCCCTGTGTATCTGCTTCTAATAGCACTGTCACTTCTCTGCAGTGTGCTAACAAAACCAACCAAATTCATTAAGAATATTTGTTAATTCAGCTAGGCACAGAAGTACCTGTTCATAACCCTGGCGCCTCAGGAGCCTGAGGCCAAAGAATCAAAAGTTCAAGGCCAGGCTCAGCAACTTAACAAGACCATGTCTTTTATAAAAAATAAAAAAGGTTAGGCTACAGCTCAGTGGTAGAGCACACTTAGGTTCAACCCCTAGTACTGGAACAAAGGAAGGAAAAAGGGAAAGAAAGAAAGAAAAAAAGAAGGAGAAAGAAAGATGATTTGTTAATCAGGCTCACTGGTAATTCTGAGAGGAGTGTAAGACATAAAGTATCTAGTTTTAGTGCCAAAGCACTGGAATTTTGTCAGTTTAGGAGAATATTTTATTTTACTTTTTGTGGTACTATGGGTTGAATCCAGGACCTCATATATGCTAAGTAAGCACTCTACCACTGCACTACACCCCCAGATCTTTTATTACTTTATCCTGAGACAGGGTCTCACTAAGCTGCCCAGGCTGGCCTCAAATTTGTGATTCTCCTGCCTCAGTCTCCAAAGTAGTTAGAATGAGAGGCATGTGCCACGGTGCCTAACTAGAAGAGGTTTACTTTAAATACATGTGTATAATCCCAGGAAAGATGGCAAAGGTGTAAACAAAAATAATTTCCATCTTTGGTTCTTTTTACCCCATTTTGAGTTATCAATTCAATTCTTATGATTCATTAAGTCTTCAAACTTGATTATCTGAGTGAATAAAATTATGGATATATTTTATTTCTTCTTTATGACTGTATATATTCCAGTTTTTGACGACTGCATGTTTTTATAAGAAAAATACATTACTTTCCCTTCAAAAAGTTCACCAAAAAGAATTACCATACATGCATGAGCAACTCTCTAGAATTCTAAACTGTGAAAAAAATCTTTGAAAATGAAATATAAGGACTTCACTCATTCATTAGCAAGTAAATACAAGCTAATTATTCATGGTCATTAGCAGTATCTTCCCTTGACTCAATGTGTTAGCCACTACATATTATAGATTCACTTAACCAATGAGTCAACATCAATAAACTGAACAAGCTCTCTGTATAGCATAACAATTTGTCAAAAGCAGATGACCAGAGGCAATTATGTTGAGAAAGGTGAGCCACAAGTTTGGTGACTACTATCCTTAACCAATTCCTTTCAACCTTCTTTCTCATTCTCCTATGCCTATGAAGACATATCCTAATTGTCTACTGTTATTTTTTAAGTCACTGGACTTATTTAACTTAAGTTTTATATACTGATTTTTAACTGTACTTTACTTATAATTCCTACCTTGGACTTCCAGGTGGTACTAAAAATACAAGTGCTTTTATGGCTATTCATTGTATTTTCTTCTAATCTTCACACCAGTGAGTGGTGGAAAGGTCACTGAGTAGAGCTTGAGTCCTAGCACTATTTATCATGTGGCCAAACATGTTTCAAGTATCCTCTTCGGAACGTCAATTACCTTGCTATAAGGTGTCAGGCACCTGAGTAAGTGTTATATGAATATAAGTATTATTGCTTTTCTAATTTTATTTTTTCTCCTAATACATATCTTACTTGCTATTCCTCCCTCTCAACATGACATGTCTTTGTATCTGCTATCAATGCTATGGCATCTGGAGTTTTAGAAACACTAGTTATTGTAGTTTCTGCTACACAACTCTGGCTGATTTAATACAAGGGTTTAAGAATCAGACATTTGAAGGAGAATCCTGGCTCCAAATGAATAACTAGCTGGGTGTTCTCCAACCAGTGGGGCACTTGACCTCTCTAAACATTTTCTTATCATGTATACAAAGTACTCAGAAGTATATTTAAGCTACTTTTATATTTCCCTTTACAAATGGTAAACAAATTATTAGCATTCCTGTAATATTGGATGTTAGGCTGGCTCATATGAATGAAAATCTTTTTTGTAAGAAACAAATGATAAATGTTCTATAAGTATGGACTTTAGTAAAAATGACAGAAAAGGAGAGAGGGAAAGTGAGGAGACCTACACCCAAGTACGTGTGTGTGTGTGTGTGTGTGTGTGTGTGTGTAAAAATCATTTGTCAATACCTAGTAATTTCAGACTTAAAGTTCCGCCTAGTTAATGGGTACAAAACTGTTATAATTTCCATTTTGATGATGGCTAGCGAAGACATCTTTTTGGCCATTCCATTTTCCAGTTCTTTAAACTATTTACTCAAATCCTTTGCCCAAATTCGTAGTGTTTTTTTTTTCTTCTGAGTTTCTATTTTTATATGTTTATGTTTCTATGACATCATTTTTCTAAGTAGTTTAATTTTCACAATAGATGATCAAGCTATTCTGTAGCTCCTAAATTATATGAGGTTTCCTTAAACATCTAGACAAAATTAGAACCTAGTTAACATTTTATGAAGTTATCAACATTTAGGCAGTACACTAGTGCTGCTACATCTGTGATACCTTATCATCACGGGAGATACCGTTAACCTATTTTCATCCTAAGAACTTACTGGAAAACACCAACACTAAAACCTTTCAATTTTGTACATAATATGATATCTGGAGATGCAAGTTATTTATTCCAAATGGAAATCAAACTTACAAACATGGTTCCTTCGTTATGCTCAATATCACATTTAATGTGCATTGTGCAATTATTTCAGTGAATTCTTTGGTGTTCTTTTTAAACTCTTTGTCATTCTCCAATTCTCCCTGTTTATTTTCTCATGTTGCTTATGATTATTTTGTTACATATAACATTTAAATTTTAATACAGTCAAGCATATCAATTTCACTTATATTTTGTTTTTGGTATTTTAAGAAATGCTCCAGAGTGACTGGATTTGATCAGTGCACACTGAATGCATATATGGAGATAGTACATTGTACCCCATTAATATAATTATTACTTGTTAATATAAATAAATAGATCTAATCTTCCTTGCCCCTTTTAAAGAAAGAAAAAGAAAACACTTACTACTTCAAGCATAAAGAAAATTTCTTTAATCTAAAGACACACTTCTATATTTTCTTCCAAAAGTTTGAAAGAGTTGTTTTCCATATTTAGATCTTTAATCCACTTGGAATTAATTTTTGTGCAACATAAGACAGGGATGTCATTTAATCATTTTTCAGCATAAGTAACTAAATGCCCCACCAATATTTTTTTATCTGTAATTTTAAAACTGTTTCTGGCTATAATAGGTTTCCAAATATATGTGACTGTTTCTGCACTTTGTTTTTTTTTAAATCTACTTATCTTGTTCACTATAAACATATAATACTTTCATAACTTAAAATAAAATCTACATAGGAGACTGGGGTTATAGCTTAAAGGTATACCACTTGCCCAACATGTGCAAGGCCTTCAATTTGATCCCTGGCACTGCAAAAATAAAATAATAATAATAATGATGATGTCTATGTAGAGTATGAAAGGACAGAGAAGTAAACAAACGAAAGGAATGGACACTGAGCCCTACTTTTGGTGGGGATGGGGGGAGACCAGGAATTGAACCAAGGGCCTTGCAAATGCTAGGCACACACTCGACATCCCCAGCACAAGCCCAACAATTTGAGAGAACTTAAATTCCAGAATGTAACAGAGACTAGTAGTGCACAAAAATTAGTTTCACAGGGGCTGGGGATATAGCTCAGTTGGTAGAGTGTATGCCTTGCACGCACAAGCCCTGAGTTCAATCCCCAGCACCACAAACAAACAAACAAACAAAAAACTTAGTTTCACAAAGAATGGATTCTCTAAGCAGTTCTGAAGCTAGACAATGTAAAATAATTTAAAAACAGTTACAAGTTACTAGTGGGAACAAAGAACTTGAGATATAAACCAAATTTTACACATTCAAGAGTATAGCATATTGTTTATATTTTTAAAAGGTATTTTTATCTTGCTATTGCTTTTTAACCATCCCCTGCAGAAACACATAGAAATTTACAAACACAGTACCATATTTAGGATATGGACTGAACAGGATTTTAAAAAATAACAGAAATGAATTCTTATAAACTTCAGTGGCAAACTTCATAAATCATAAAAAAATTAAGTTCAATTTTACTAATTCAGATAGTTACATGTTCATAAATGCTATTTCCTACCCTTGTGAACTTAGAGCACATTTCCTCTGCTTCTTTTATCATATTCGCTCGAAGCATGTATTTTGCACATTTGGAATTGATGAATCTATCAGCTGTGTCCAAAGACTGAGCTTCATCCATCCACTTTGCAGCTTCTTTGAGATTACCTATATGCTATAAGATATTAAAGCATTTAAAAAGTCATAGCTATGATCAAGAAAATATAGGTAAAATATAAGTGGGAAAAAATATATATATAGTGATAAATTAGAATTTGACACCATTTCTGTATAATTTATCTAAAAATCTAGATAATTATAATTCACATTTACCAAAAACTAAATAAAAATGACTAACACTGATTACATAAAGTATGTAAAATAAAACTTCTTAGAGAATTAATATAGTATTTAAAAAGTTATCAGGATGCCCTAAAAGTTAATAATCTATAGAAACAACTCCAAATGTTCTTAAAATGGCTGAAATCTTCAACTACTCAAAAAATGTAAGACTTTACCTTGTAAATTTTTGCTTTCTTATAGAATAATTCTATTAGAGTTGGAGTACTAGCAATTGCAGCATTAATATAATCCAGAGCCAAAGAATATTGCCCAAGTTTATCGAAGTGCTGTGCCAGGAAATACTGAACCCAGAGTAGAGTTGTCGGGGGCTCCTTCTCCCCATTCTCTGCAATCAAATAAATACCAAATTATTGTAAGGAAGAATGCTAAGTAAACCAAATCACATACTTTCTCTCCCCTAATTCATAATAAAACTAATAGGTATTATAATAAAGAGTAAAAACTCAGCAAAAATTATCAACTTTGTCAAAAAGAGGTATGACTTCATCCCATAAAGTTCAAAAGGTGGCAGGCAGTGCAGTAGAGAAATAAAATTCTAGTTTGACAGCCTCTAACCTCAACCTCCCTCTTAAGAAACAGCACGGCAGGGACTAGGGTTGTGGCTCGGGTAGAGCACTTGTCTAGCATGTGTGAGGCACTAGGTTCATTCCTCAGCACCACATTTAAGTAAGTAAATAAATAAATAAATAGAAATAAAGTCATAAAACAATCTGAACATTAAAGAAAAAGAAACAGTCCTAGGGAAAGAACATGTATCTATCTCATTGTGTAAATTCTTAGGCTAAAAGCAAAATGCAACAAGCTCAGGAAATGTCAAAGGTAACCTGGAGAAGAGACTACCACTGCAAGACTTCACCCAAACTGCCAGGGCTTAGTATTTTCCATGCTTTAACACCAAATGAGAGAAACCCAAAGTTGAAGGGTAGGATTCATCAGAAGACTACATACCCCTAACAAGGTGGAATATCCCTGACACGTGACAAAAATATAACAAGAGAATACACAACCCAAGCCCTCTATCAAAGCAGTCAGATTCCTACAATTAGCTGAGCTCTATCCTGGCTCCACCCGCTATCCTGTACCTTCAAGCTATAGAAGACCAGATAAAGAAGTACCAAGGTCTCAAAATGGATTTCAGAAGAGAAAGCATATCAGTTTAAAATGAGGTAGAAAGAATGAAATTATCCACACTACATGACAACAAACAGAAGGTCTCCTAGTGTAGTTAACTAACAAAATGACAAGACAATAATAGCAAACACACTTAAATTAATTAAAACACAAATAACAAAGGCCCACAGTGAAGCAATTATCCTGCTCCTCTTACATAAATGTATTTCAAAGGAACTAAACATGTGATGACATAAAATTCTTTGGAAATCCAGGGGTGGTGATGTACTTCAATGTAAAACCCCTACCTAGCAAGCCTAAGGCCCTGAGTTCAATCCCCAGCACTGCCAAAAAAAAAATCCAGCTAATAAATAAAGAAAAAGTGATCCTAAGAATGAAATAAGGAATCTAGGCAATTTCAATGCCTGTTAAAATCCTCAGGTCAGAGGTTCATCCAGAACCTTTCAATAGGCACATTAGGCTGACAAATAATTCTGATCAATCTTAACATCAAAAGAGAGACAACTAGAATGCCTCCTGAGGCATGAGGAGTCATCAAGCACAAAACACCACCTGTATTCAAGTAAAACCTGAATTCAATCAAGCCTATAAACCTAACTATCCATGTATCAAGAAATATGAATGGCCACAAAACACATTAAATGATACCATGAGAAGTCAGACAAATCTACAATCAGGATATTCTACAAACAAATGACCTTTTAACAAAAGGCATTTTTTAAAGGGAGGGAAAATTATTACTCTATATTAAAAGAACATAACTGAATGCAAAATATAGACAGTAACTGGATCTAGACTCAATAAACCAATTATACAAAGATTTCCTTTTGGATAATGGAGGCAATCTGTTAACTGGGTATTAGATATTATAGTGTGAAGTCAACTTTGTATGGTTTATTTATTTATTTATTTATTTTTAAAGACAAGGTCTCTCTAGGCTGGGGATGTAGATCAGTGGTAAAACGCTTGCCTAGCATGCATCCCCAGCATCACAAAAAAATAATAATAATAAAGCAATAAAGATAAGGTCTCTATTCATTGCCCAGGCTGGCCCTGAATTCAAGATCCTTCTGCCTTAGCCTTCCAGGTCAGTGGCATTACAGGTGTGCACCACCCTGTACACCTAATCTTGTGTTTTAAACAGATACACAGAAAGTTATTTACAGGTGTAACAATATACGTGGAACTTGCTTTAAAAATATTCAAAGAATAATAACATAAAAAAGTCACATAAAGAACCCAAACTAAAGTTAGTTACTATCTGTGTGTCTGAAAACATGCTAGAGAATTTTTCTAAATTAAATTACTTTGATTTACATATACCCCTACTAAAAGAGAAAAAAAGGATCAAATTATACAAACTTAAAGGTAATACAAAGTAGAAAAAGTAGAGAATTTAAGGGATTTGAGAAAAATATATTCCAATTAAACTGACTACATAATCTTGGATCTCTCACGTCTGTTTTCTTGTGTTAAAATAGGACTAACTCTCATTCACAGGATTATGGAAAATTTAAATTAAATAAGATTGAAAGTACTCTCATTTCATTCACTAATCCAGAAACTATTTAGTAAGTAGCTATTATGTAGCACACACATAATAAACATAAAATGGTATTACTGTTATTAAAAAATGGACTGAAATGAGAAATTAAATTCCAATTCAATCTAATTTAAACTTACCATAAGGACTAAAAAAGTCACACGTTTTAAGAGAAGCTTCGTAATTAGTAACAAGTTCTTGGATTATAGAAACCTGTTAAAGAAACATTTTTAAAATTTGTTTTATTGAGTATCATGAGTACATGCATAATTTTACATATATGTATATATATTTCTTTTAGTTGGAGGTATTTCTATTGATAGATTAAATTCAATTTGGAGAATAATAATAGCTTATTCAGAACTACAAACTATTAGGGTAACTGCTTCTTCACCCTTCCCAATAAGACTTCAAGGAAGGTGTGAGAAAAAAGAAAATACACTGCTGTCCTTCATGAAAAGTAAAACAGCAAACCTCAATAAATTCTCATCTCAAGAAGCAGTTTGAGGGGCTGGGGCTGTGGCTCAGTGGTAGAGTGCTTGCCTTGCATGCGTGAGGCCCTGGGTTCGATCCTCAGCACCACATAAAAATAAATAAATAAAATAAAGATATTGTGTCCATCTACAGCTAAAAAAATTAAAAAAAAAAAAAAAAAAAGAAGCAGTTTGAGGTTTTGAAGGTCAAATTATCACTACAACACCTATTTTTGGCCAACAAATACATTTGTATAATTTTATTAATTTGTTTGCCTTTTAGCTTTCTGTTTTGTGAAGCTAGAAGCTGTCATATAAATATTCAAATTTTCTAAAATGTCACTCCTGTAAAAAAAAGTCAAATGAAACGATACCACATTTGAAAGGTATATGTGAAATTAAAAATGAATGTTCTGCTTGATATTGTTAGCAACCCTGGTAAAAGTTAGTAAGTAGAATCTGTACTTATTATAATTATAGGTTTTTCTACTCAACTTACTTTTCTGCATACTACTAAACTAAGGTCTGAAATATTGCTTATTACTTTGTGACCACTGGAACTTTAGACATTTTCCAAAGAACAATTATATATTTCTTTTCTTTCCCAGGCCCCTCTACAAACTAAGAAAAATTTACTAAGATTCCTCTGCCACTGAAGAACAGACCATGCATCACAAAGTCATAAAAATATTTTGATATACATAAATAGCTACAAAAGAAATCACTGTACATGTTACACTTAATGGAAGAAATATGGTATGATTTAATTAGTTTATTCTGAATCCAAATTAATTCACACACCAAAAAGTCACAAAATAGCACCATAAAGGTACTGACCATACCACTAGTTAAAATGCCATTGACCATTAATCTTGAGAAGAAAAAACAAAAAAATGTCAAACACTTTTCATGCCTAGAGAGTATCTTTCTGAGATGATGTTGCATTACTGGCACAATTCACTAGTAAGATTAACACAGGCAATGGGGAAATAAGATATAAGATATAAGATGGAACTATACATAAACAGTGGAGAAAATATGAAATAGAAAAAATGTGAAAAAAATTTACACATACCATATTTTTAGTGAAACATCAGGAATGAATGATCAAAGAGACTAGAGTAGTATAAAATAGGTACATTCTGTTTTTAAATAAAATAAAACAAAGATTGCTTAATTTAAAAACCGTGGTTCTCACTGTTGACATCATAGAAGTGCACAATAGAATAGTGATCACTAGAGGCTAGAATGGGTGGAGGGAAGGGTAACAGAGGGAAACTAAATACTGTGCTAAAATACAGTTAGGAGGAATAAGTTATAATGCTGTATAGCACAGTAAGGTAAAATGAGGTGACTATACATAGTTCATGATAATTTATTATATATTTTATAAAGAACTAGAGAAGAGTTCAAAGTTTCCAACATAAAGAAATGATACTGGAAGAAGAAGCTGGAAATCTTAACTGCCCTAATTGATCATTACACACTGTATTTATGTATAGATATTTTATACATACATACGGAATTCTCATATTACATCCTATAAATATGTAATTTTATATCAACAAAATGAATAAATGAGAGCTTCATTTTATCAAAATTCCTTACTAAAATTTGAAGATTAAATAACTTGTGATTTGGAAATTAAAGGGATTATTTTGTTTTTGTTTTTGTTTTTTTTAACTGTTCCTGAAAGTGTCATCAGATTTAGCATACAATAACTTGTTATCAGAAACTTTGATTCAGTATAATCCATGTTTAACAAGCCCACTAGTTAATGCTGATACACAATCAAAAGCTTGAGAACCACTAATAAAAATGTTACAAAGATTTTTACTAGAAAACAAAATTAAAGGTATTATCTTTTGCTGAGCATGGTGGCGCACCCCTGTAATCCCAACAGCTGGAGGGTCTGAGGCACAAAGATGACGAGTTCAAAGCCAGTCCCAGACACTTGGTGAGGCCCTAAGCAACTTATCAAGACCCTGTCTCAAAACTGAACATAGGAAAAAGGGCTGGGAATATAGCCCAGTGATTAAGTGCTCCTGGGTTCAATCCCCAGTACCAAAAAAAGTAGTATCTTTTAACCCACCATAACCACACCACTCATCTCACTTAGAATAAATATAACTTTAAAAACTTTTCCAAGCATAGAAATGTAATGCTCAAGTTCAACTTTTGGAGGCAATTATTTTTTTGTGAACTTGTAATGCCATCTACTGGCAGTTTTCAAAAACTGCACCCAGAACAGGTTTTAAATAGGGTATGGGGCTGGGGTTATGGCGCAGTGGTAGCGTGCTTCTAGCACGCAGGAGGCACTGGGTTCGATCCTCAGCACCACATAAAAATAAAATAAAGATATTCTGTCCACCTACAACTAAAAAAATAAATATTTAAAAAAATAAAAATAAAAATAAATAAATAGGGTATATCTTTGAGCATCTTCAGAGTAAAACATACTGTTAAAATCAATTTTATTATTTAAAAAGTACAACATATTAAATAACAAAATTTTCAGAAAAAACAAAACATACTGAAGTTACACATAATCCTTCATAAAGAAATATAAACACTAATGAATAAAACATATCTGTTTCAGAACCTCAGAAGATTTAATTAAAAAAAAAAAAATCAAGGGGGTGGGGTTGTGGCTCAGTGGGAGAGTGTTCTTCACGCATGTGTGAGGCCCTGGGTTCGATCCTCAGCACCACATAAAAATAAATAAAGTAAAGGTATTGTTTCCATCTGCAACTAAAAAAATATATTAAAAAAAAGAAAAAAGAAAAAAATCAAGATAATAAAAAATTCACATATAATCTAAATTAAAAACCTGAGTGCTGAACTTCTTGATAATTAGGCACATTTCTCAAATCTCCAAGATTTATGTTATAGTCACTTCTAATCCAATAATTAAACAATGTAGTTTCCCAATTAATTTCCTATGAACAGGAATTTTACTCAAGTATAAGACTCCATTTCACTCAAGTATTCTTACCATTTATAACTCAATTAGGTATTATATAATATGGGAAAAATTATTATGTAATGGCTAGTCTCAAAAATAGCACTCTGCTTCCAAAAAAATTCAATCCACTTAAGTTAGGTTATCTAGGACCACAAATAAAAACTTGAAGCCTCAGGGCCTGGGCCTGTAGCTCAGTGGCAGAGCACTTATCTAACATGTAAAGCACTGAATCCGATCTTCAGCACCACATAAAAAAAGCAAATAACTAAATAAAGGCATGCTGTCCATCTACAACTACAAAAAAAAAAAAACAAAAAAACAAAACTCGAAGCTTCAAAATGGATAACTTAAATGATATCCCTATTATGATCCAGATCTTACAAGTCCCCTGAAAGCTCATGTCTGGAAGGCTTGGGCTCCATCAAAGGGAGGGTACTTACTGCTGGGAGGTAGTAAGAGCTTTAGGAGGTAGGGTATAGTTGACGGAAGTTAGGTCACTGGAGGTGTGTCCTTGAAGGTTACACTAGAATCCCCATCCCTTCCTCTCTTTCTCTCTCTCCACACTGGTTACCCTGACATGAGCAGCTTTGCTCTACCACACACTCCCTAGCATGATATTTAGCCTTACCACAGGCCCAAGCAAACATGGATTAAAAACTTCTGAAATCATGAGCCAAATCAAATCTTTCTTTCTTTAGTTGTCTCAGTTATTTTGTGACAGCAACAGAAAATTAACACTATTCCCCAAATATTTACAAACTGAAAAACTTTCAAATTCAACCACATTTCCTTAATTGAAATATTTTCTTTTAATAGGTATATGTGATTAGAGATCTAGAGGCCTTATCCTTATTAAAATCTTACCTGGGAAAATACCATGGCTATTATAGATCATTTCCTAAAATATGGCTCTTTTCTTTCTTTCTTTCTTTTTTCTTTTCTTTTTTTTTTTTTTTTTTTTTTTTTTTTTTTTTTTTTTTTTTTTTTTTTTTTTTTTTTTTTTTGCTGGTGCTGGGGATTGAACCCAGGGCCTTGTGCATGCAAGGCAGGCACTTTACCAACTGAGATATATCTCCAACTCCTAAACTAGGGCTCTTGAGCAGCTTTTGTCTTTTCTTTGGTGTATGTGGTAATGGGGACTGAATTCAAGGGCACTTAACCACTGAGCTACACCTCCTTTTTATTTTTTAATTTTGAGACACAGTCTAAGTTGCCCAGGCTGGTTTCAAACTTGTGATCATCCTGCCTCAGTCTCCCAAACTGTTGGGATACCACTGTGCCCAGCCAGCTTTTCTTATGTAAGCATTAAGACTTCTTTATTAACCTTAGAGACAAAGTACCACAAAATCATATCTGATACACGTATTTATACCATATACACAAATTACAAGTTTAAAATATTACTGCAACATGAAGGCCACTGACACTATCCTTTCTTCTTACCCAAATTAGAAAACTAAGTACCAAATTGCTGGGTTTCTTTCTCCATAATGACCAATTAGTAATGATAATTTTTGGCTTTGAAGGGGCTAGTTACAGAGGTAATCTGTTTAAGAACAATGACAATAAAGTGAAAGTACTTTCAGAGCTGAGATGTGAGAGCTGCAGGTGGTAACAGAGTAAGGGAATTACCATTTCTTGAACAGTTCTGAATCAAGCACTTTAATATCATTTAACTAAAATACCCATCAACCCTTTATTCTCTTTCCCAACTTTACAATTCAAGCAAGTAAGTGATGAAGTCAGAGTTCAAAGCCAGGTGGTTTCCAAAACAAGGCTTTCCGCACTACAGAATTTCACCGAAAGTGATGTAATACAGTGGAATACAAGATGATTACCATTATCTCACTAACTGGTACGTTGTGTATATGGTTTGAGTGTGTCCCCAAAGACTTCATGTAACAATCAATTATATTAATCACTGACCTGGTTTTCAATATTTTATTATTCACAATTATTGCTAATTTGCAAATTATGAGTCAAAGCTAAATAAACTAATAAGAGGCTTAAGTAAAAATATTTTCTTTATCCAACAGTAACTTTAAAAAAATTCTGACTACAAGGATGGGAGTATAGCTCAGCGGTATACCCCCACTGGTAGTCCTGCTTATTAGCACAAAAGAAGCCCTGAGTTCAATTCTTAGCACCACAAAAACAAAACAAAAAAATCCCTGACTACAGAGAAGACTATAAAATTTTAGACCTTAGTTAATAAGAAATAATGCTTGAAAATAAAAGTATAACTTGTCTTCTATTAACTTTTAATTATCTTTCCAATTTATAACGAAGATTAAAGTGCCTATTTTCTAACTTAAAAAGTGGAAAGGTACTTTCTTTATTCAAGAATTAGCTAAAAATATATTTACTAAATTTAGCTTATTAGTTAAAATTAGTCATTTGTACTCTGTTGATCAAATGGCATTTTACAGTCATACTATTAACCATGCTCTAACTTTTGAAGTTCACATTACAAACTGAAAAATCCATCATCACACTATAAAATAATAGATAATGAATCATGGAACAGTCAAACATAGACTTCTAATAATAATATGTCAAATTTAAAATCCTACTAGAAAAGTACACTCATTAAAAAATAACCTTTATAATAACCTTAGGTTTTAAAAATCTTCTACTTTCTCAGAATTTCAGACTGACATGTCCTTTGATATTACTTATATACTATATACACAGAATTTCAGTACATCTATTATTAGACTAAAAAGTGAATAACATTATTAGAATAGAGAACATAATTAAATTATAGCATACTACACAGAAATCATCCTATAATTAGTGAAAATACATTAGAAAAATTGAATACTGAATTTTACCTTTTCTGTATTACAGTATAAAGATTTCAAAGTAGTAAACAAGGGTGGGCAGCCTTTACTGAAGTTCGCCCTCAGGAACTTATCCATTAGTTCTCTAAATTTTTCACCTAAAAACAAATCATACTTTATATTTGATTGATGTAATCAACTCTTTAAATGATTTTACAAATAAAAAGCTTCCTTAGAAAGCGTTCCTCTGTCCAATTTTAAAGCCCAAAAAGTCAGTGTTATTTTTATTACGTCAAAAGCCTAACATCAATACTTCAGTTGGCAGCTATATCTTCCCTAGATCTAAGTTCAAAATATTCAAGGAATACTTCAAAGATGAGTAAACAAAATGCTTATATAGTTTTAAGTAGAGAATAAACACAACCTAACCATCCTAAATATAGCGAGTATCTTTTCTGAGTAACATAGACTGTCTACTTTCTACAGCTCAAAAACTTGCAGACAGTATCTAAAGCACTCTGCAGCAGACTAACCAGAATTATATCGAAGTAGGCCTTTTGAGCTGTATGGGAGGTAGAGGATATATTAGTTCATCTTTGTTGATGATTTTATTTGAAAGATTGTGCTTTTGTTAAAGTCTTTGTTTTTATGTAAGCACTATATAGCACTCTTTGAATATAAGCTTATCTAAAATAGAATAGTAGCCAAAATTCTCTCTCTTTTTTTTTTTTTGTACCAGGGATTGAACTCAGGGGTACTCGACCACTGAGCCACATCCCCAGCCCTATTTTGTGTTTAATTTAGAGACAGGGTCTCACTGAGTTGCTTAGCACCTCACCATTGCTAAGGCTGGCTTTGAACTTGCAATTCTCCTGTCTTAGCCTCCCAAAGAGGCTAAAACCTGGGATTACAGGTATGTGCCACCGTGCCCGGCTCAAAATTATTTCTAAACACTAAAGTATTTACAAATGTTTTCCCTAATCACCTGGTGATTAGCTTCAACATTTACCCATTCCACAACCATGTGTCAAGCACCTACCATATACCAAGCACTCAGGTATGGGTGATACGGCAATGATTTTAAATTTTTTTAGAAACAGAACCTATTCTAGCATGAGACTGACAATAAAAGGACAATAAAGACATGTTTAGACTGAGCTCTGGGGCATTCTAACATTGGAATTAAATATCATATCTGCAATAGCAAGTAAATAATTGCCTTAATTATTGATAAACCCTATCAAAATTTTTGATATTTTTTAGTTGTCAATGGACTTTATTTGTTTATATGCAGTGCTGAGAATCGAACTCAGTGCCTCACACGTGCTAGGCAAGCGCTCTACCACTGAGCCACAACCCCATGCCCTCCTCTTCCTTTTTTAAAAATAACTTTTTGAAATGTTATTCAGATGCCATAAAATTTACCTTTTCAAAGTGTGTAACTTATTGTTTTAGCATATTCATAGGATGGAACAACCAAATATCTAACAAAATAAAAAATAAAAAGGGAAGAGGAAAGAGAAAGAAAGAGTGGACGAGATATAGAAATGTGAGCCTAAGCAACTTCCATGAAAAACTTAAGGAAATGCTTCTATCTGCGTAGTATATTCCCATCTCAGAAATTTACATGAATATATTAAAAGCTCTGAGCAGTCCTACAGAAATCTGACTGCTGACTTTCACTTGGAGTTGCCCAAACTTACTTAACTGAAGAATATCCCGACACACCAGTAACCTCCCCAGGGCTACCAATCAATACCCACTTGGACTTAGGGAAATCTGCTTTCATTATTCTACAAAACAAAAACACAAAAAGTAGGACCAGATGAGTACTATTTATCATCTGTGGAAATGCACTAGTGGAAAATGAATTTTGTTTAATAACTCCTATTTCCTATCTAATCCAATACATTTCTAAGAGGTATTTCAGATACTTTCCAATTGAGTAAAAAAAATTTTTTTTAATTTCCATGAATCTTTTTATAAAAATAAAATTATAACCCAATTAAACAAACATCTACTGTAAATAATTCATTAGAAAATATACTCTACCTACTCCCACCACTCCAAAACAGTGATTTTTTAAAGTTGTATTATCTATCTTTCTAGAGTCTGATTTGTACCAAAAATCAAAAAAGCCAAAAGAAGTCTCCATAATTCATAATATATAGTGCTTACATAAAAACAAAGACTTTAACAAAAGCACAATCTTTTAAATAAAATCATCAACAAAGATGAACTAATATATCCTCTACCTCCCATACAGCTCAAAAGTAAATGTAAGGGGCTGGGGCTGGGGCTCAGTGGTAGAGCGCTTGCTTCGCATGCGTGAGTCACTGGGTTCAATCCTCAGCACCAAAAATAAAAAAATAAAATAAAGATATATAAAAAAAAAGTAAATGCAAGCCCAACTACATGCAATATCTCAGTTCAAAATCATGAATATATACTATTGTGTGATAAAAGCAAGTCATGCGCTACATACCGTAGTACTCCAATTCATATAAAATACAAAATCAATTCACATAAAGTACAATACCCTTGCACTACATACCATAGTATAATTCACATAAAGTACAATATCCTTAATTTTAGGATATAAAATACATGGAGCTCTATAAATAATATGACAATTATCAATGTCATGGTAATAAGCAAAATTCAGGAAAGTGGTTAACTCCAAAAAGAGAAGTCTTCAAGAGAATGGTGATATCCTTATCTTAAACACTTGTGAGCACAAAGAGCTTACAACTCTTTCTTTGAATATAAGCTTATCTAAAAAGACAGAGAACTTCAAAACTTTACCAGTTAAACCATAATATCATAAAATTTGTCATCAGTTCTGGGGAATTTCATGTTCCTTCTAAATACGGTGTTTTATTAAGTCACATAAGAAAAACAGTTTTGTATAGATAACTTCAGATACTTAAAACATGTAGCTACACACTGAAGTATAACATTCTTATTAACACATGCATAACAAAATTCATAACTGATTACTCCTACTCACGAGATCGATACAGACATAAACTGTATATCAGAAAAAAATTTTTTCAAATATGAATGGTGTTGAGTAATTTTGACAAATAATTATTAGTGTTACAAAAGATATCCTAATATTACCTGGAATGAGATTCAAAGGTAATCTTCTAGGCGATATTGCTCTAGGGTGTTGCTTACTAATTTCTTCATAAATCTGAAGCCTTTCTTCCAAAGTGCCTATCAGTAAATATGTGTGAGATTTATTGCAACACAACTCTTACCTATGATAAAATACTTAACAAACTTTTAAAATAACATTATAAAAGTGCATTATCAATATTACACCTACTCTCAATTTTTAAAACTCTATGGTGCTGAAACACTCTAATCAGTAAATCACCATTTTAAACCCCTTAATCTTAAGAAAAAGCAAACAAACCTCTTTTAAAACTGTAAAATTTTGGGGCTGGGGTTATGGCGCAGTGGTAGCGTGCTCGCCTAGCACGCGGGAGGCACTGGGTTCTATCCTCAGCACTACATAAAAATAAAATAAAGATATTCTGTCCACCTATAACTAAAAAAAAAAATCTGTAAGATTTTAATCCAGACCACAGAAATGTAAGAATGAACTTTGGTGCAGAAAATAAGTATCCTCACAGTAAAGGCAGTGTTTAGTGTCAAGAAAAACACTTTGCTGGTCATGGTGGCACATGCCTGTAATACCAGCAGCTTGGGAGGCTGAGGCAGGAGGATCTTGAGTTCAAAACCAGCCCCAGTAAAAGTGAGGTGATAAGCAACTCAGTGAGACTCTGTCTCTAAATAAATTACAAAACCGGGCTGGGGATGTGTCTCAGTGGACCAGTCCCCTGAGTTCAATCCCTGGTATCCAAAATTTAAAAAAAGAAAAAACATTTCACTTTGAGAGATAATGTTTGACTTTGTGTAGATTTGTTCCCTCCCCCAGTAGTATGTTTTGGAGCTCCAATGTGGGTGGATTTTTAAAAGTGAAATAACTGAAAAGTAATCTTTCACATTCTGTTAACAATTTGGAGATTTCACAAAATATTAAGGACCCTCATACTAAAATTCACAATAAAGGTTATTGGGTATACTTTTTTAAAAAGTAGTTGTCATGTTTACTCCTAATCTTAGAGGATTATAAACCGTATTTTTAAAAAATTCTCTACTATTCCTGATATAACAAGATTTATAAAGGTAGTTAAGACAAAATGAGACCATTTCAATGCCCTACTTGAAGTCACAAATTGGAGCTTCATGAGGGAGAAAAGGTCCTAAGGAACCTAAAAAGATGTAGTATAATTAGATTTGTAATCAATGCATCTTATAGTAACCAAAGATCTTTACATATAAAACAGTGTGTATTTATTTTAAATACTTTTTCATTAATCACCATGTCAGGAACTAGTAGTTAAAAGAAAAACCATAGGAATTTCATATTTCTTCCAACCTTCAGACATATAACTTTTACCTTGTTTTTTCCAAATTGTGGATCTAATCAATATTTTAATTCTAATAATTTCTCTAAAAAAAATTTATTTCAGGGCTGGGATTGTAGCTCAGCGGTAGAGCACTTGCCTTGCATGCATGAGGCCCTGGGTTCGATCCTCAGCACCACATACAAAGCAATAAAATAAAGACATTGTGTCCATCTACAACTAAAAAATATTTAAAAAAAAAAAAATTTATTTCAGCCAGGCATGGTGGCACATGCCTGTAATCCCAGCACTCTGGGAGGCTGAGACAGGAGAATCACAAGTTCAAAGCCAGCCTCAGCAACAGCGAGGCACTAAGCAACTCAGTGAGACCCTGTCTCTACATAAAACACGAAATAGGGCTGAGGATGTGGCTGAGTACCCCTGAATTCAATCCCCAGTACCAAAAAAAAAAAATTCAGACATGTATTTATCTATAAGCAAATGATTTTAGGAATATTAACTGCTTCTATCAATATTTAATTCTGAAAATATTAAGATATATTTGGAGTAACTAATTTCTCAAAAGGGTCAAGGCTATCTAATTTCAAAATATGTGTAACATTCTGCTCTATACAAAGTGGCTTAGTTTCTTAGTTTGAAACTACAAGAATAATTGAGGGGGAGAGCAGCACAGTACTGGTGATTGAACCCAGAATGCTTTAATACTGCCCTACATTCTTAGCCTTTTTAGGTTGAAACAGGGTCTAAGCTGCTGAAGCTGGCCTCAAACTTGTGAACTTCCTGCCTCAGCCTCCAGAGTCACTGGGATTACAAGCATGTACCACTGCACCCAGCTAGGAGAATACTTTTCATACTTTCAGCAAAATTTCTTTGGCCCAATTCTCAAATTTAAAGGTAGAGGGTAACAAACCTCTTATGATTTTAAAGTATTAAATAATTATAACTTTTCCCACAAAGGGAATGCTCATTTTCTTTTCCATCCCTCTTGTTAGAACTAATTAGTAAGATTTTAATGGGCACCTAAAATTATCTATAAGCATTATCATTTCAGTGTAAATATTTGAATTTTTACCTCCACATTTAACTTATAATTTTAATAAATGGAAAAACAATGCTGATGTTGAAATAATTTGTCCTTTACATTTTATTATATTTCAAACACTAGTTAAGAGATGGTAGAAGACAAAAATCATTACATACTAGGTTGTAGGGCTTTTTCCAAACCTTCGTAATAATACCAATTTTCAGCATTCCGATCAATCAAGTTTTTGAATACTTTACTGGCTTCTTTTAGTCTTCCCAATTTCAACAGTATTTCCCCTAAAATTAAAGTCACATTCATTTTACTTAAATATTAAATACTTTCCTGATGTCATTTTCTAAGTATTCACTATTAGTGAATAGATGTTTATGAAAGATAGAACTCCATATACCTATACTTGGAGCATGCAGCAGTTTATATTAACTAAACACAGATTAATTCACAGCTTGCCTTCAAAAATGAACCTTCATTTACACATTCTACCATACTAACATTCACTTTTGACTCTTCCTACTCCCCAAGCATATATGTTGGATATTAAATTGTTAAGTAAAAAAAAAAAAAAATTGCATCACACACGTTTTTATATGTGCTTTAAGTAAAGATCCTCTAACAGCAAAATTAGGTTGGCAAATAATTCTCATGAAATATGCCTACCTTCACACTGCAAGACTTACATATATCTTTCCTGCTCAGTTTATATATTAAACAATTCTCCATTCAATTCTTAGTTTCCTTTCTAGGTCACTAAAATTAGAAATGTTAACTTAGTAAAACTATAACATCATACACCACTTCATAGCAACAAACCACATAAGCTATGTTCATGTGCAAGTCACCTGTAAGGTTCAAATCTTTTTCCTAAGTCACAATTGGATGTGTGAAAAGGAAAGCACACCTAATCCAAGATGAAAGAAAGATTCTTAAAAATGAATACACCTCAAATTCCTGTCCCCACCAATCTCCTTTCCCAATTAATTTCAAACACTTTGAAATGTCTATAATAATATTGTTTCAGTATTCACTATGGTAAGGGAAGCAGCATATTACGAACTAATATATACATATATAGCATTAGTTAATAGTAAATATATATCACTCAAGCTCTGGAATAAGCCTATACCAGGAATAATAATTACCATCTTCACAAGTACTGGCTTTGTGACCTTGAGCAAGTAGTTAGCCCCAGTAGAAAATGGATATTCATTAAGTTTTTGTTACTTAAAAAACTATAAACATGCCCCATTTCTCTAATTATTTTCTGGCCAGTCCAATTAATACCCTGATTACCCTAGATATAATAGACAACAGTATATTTTTCATTTCTAAAAAGAAATGTTATCTGCTACCTGCATGAAGCAAAGGTTACTTATTACTAGAGGAATGCACAGGACAAGTAACTTTTAAAAATTTTTAAAGGATCATAATAAGCTAATGATTATAAAAGATATAAATGTGTAAATATTAATGGGGTTTGTAAAGTTCACTGAAAAATAAAAATACCATAACCTGTCTCTATAAGTCACACAGCAAACTAGCTAGAGATTCCAGATTATCGACCCCCAAATTATCCTAATATATGGATAAATGTGGCTATGCAGCAATTTGCAGAAGTTTTAAACTATAAATGATCTCACCGTATCATGTTTACTTTTTATACATTGCCCATAACAGCAACCTGTGAATGCTAACATTTAATCATTACATAGCAATAACATGTCAGAAAAAAAAAATTGTCTTTTTTTCTTCCTATCAACTGCAAATTATGGAATAAGGAAGAGATCAGAACATTTAATTATTTTTCCATGTTTTACCAAGAGTTTGAAAAATAGTACTATCATCAATACTGGTACTAGTATTAATCACAATAAAAACTAAATCAGTCATTTGCTGTATATTAACAAGAGGAGAGTACGCCAGTTAAAAATAAGGGGTCATGAAAAATATGGAGAACTTTGGGTGAATATGACTAAAACAAAGAAACCAATTTAGAAAAGCTACATAATGAGTTTTGGGAGAGGCGGATCCAAGATGGCGGCCTAGACAGTCCACTCTGCTCTAGGCTCTCAAGGACCAGGGCTGGAAGTGGTGGAGGCGCCATTTTCCTGCCAGCTTCCTGGCATCATTCTGCAGCTCAACATCCCACGCAGGAATTTCACTCGTGTATGTGTGAGTACAGGATCACCGGGAGGCAGCGGTAGCCAGGAGGCGTGGCTTCGGCGCCGGCCAGCAGAAAAGCAATTGCAGCCGGGGGCCTTGGCACAGGGGTCCAGCTGAGACTGAGACTGGAAGTAGCGGGGTGCCATCTTCCAACCAGTTTTTTGACAGCTCTCTGCGCCTTGCTGCCCCACGCAAGAGTCTCACTCACGTGTGTGAGTGCAGGGCCACTGGGAGGCAGTGGTAGCCGGGAGGTGTGGTTTCGGCGCCCACCGGTGGAGTGCAGTTGTGGTGGGGGATCCGGCCCAGGGCTTCAGCCAGAGTTTACCCCGGGCGTGCCGGACCTGCTTCCGCACAGGGTGCCTAGCCCCAGTGCCCACCCAACCGCGAGAGACCGCTAGCAGTTGCTACTGTGGACCAACTGTCTCCTGAGCAGAACCCCAGCTATTGTTCTTTGTGGACCACCTTCTAACACAGCGGAACTTCCTACACACCAGGGGGCGCAGGTGAACACCTGGGAGCAAACCTTGGCCACGGTGGAACAGCGACTCCACCAGCGGCCCAGAGTTTCACCTTGGCCTGGGACCAGTACCAAGGATACCAGCCGGGAAAGTCCAGC
>PVHX01007657.1:7200-78360 GCA_004024805.1 Geosciurus inauris
TGTAGCTCAGTGGTAGAGCGCTTGCCTTGCATGCGTGAGGCACTGGGTTCGAACCTCAGCACCACATAAAAATAAATTAAGGTATTGTGTCCATCTACAACTAAAAAAAAAAATTAAAAAAAAAAAAAAAAGAAAGCAAGTTACACTGGGCATGGTGGCACACACCTATAATCCCAGCGGCTCGGGAGACTGAGGCAAGAGGATCACGAGTTCAAAGCCAGCCTCAGCAACTTAGTGAGGACCTAAGCAACTCAGCGAGATCCTGTCTCTAAATAAAATACAAAAAAAGAACTGGGGATGTGGCTCAGTGGTTAAGTGCCCCTGGGTTCAACCTCCAGTACCAAAAAAAAAAAAGTAAGTTACATTCAGGACTTGGGTTGTGGCTCAGTGGTAGAGCACTTGCCTCGCATGTGTGAAGCACTGGGTTTGATCCTCAGCACCACATAAAAA
Source organism: Geosciurus inauris (assembly GCA_004024805.1). NCBI lineage: Eukaryota > Metazoa > Chordata > Mammalia > Rodentia > Sciuridae > Geosciurus > Geosciurus inauris. Next base: position 7,651 of record PVHX01007657.1, read on the forward strand.
AATAATAAAAAATAGACAAAATAAAGGTATTTTAAAAAAGAAAGTTACATTTGTTTTTTATACACTTACTACCAAAATTAAATTTGACACATGTACTTCTCATGTCAGAACAATTTTGAGAAGCAAAACCCAATTGTAGTTTATTACCTTTAAAAGGATTTGGAGGGGAAAAATAAATACAGCCACACAAGTTGCTTTGAACAGAAGAAAATGAACATCTTGCTGGATTATATAGTCACTACATTGTTCTGGGACACAAGAAGTGACAAGTCAGCTCTGCAACTGCCAGACACAGATTATTTCCTTCAGGAGTTAAAAGTATAAGAATTAAAAATGATATGTCAAAGGTAACAAACACCAAACCAGGAAAGAGGCCACAAAACAATGGTGGGTGAAGAGGATTTATCAAGTACTCCACAATGATCTAGCTAGAAGGAACCTCAAAAAAAATACCCTGTCCAGCCTATTACAGGGAAAACCCACTCAGGGTCAGATAAGCTTGCTGGCATGTGCGTGCACACACACACACACACACACACACACACACTCTTTCTCCCCCCCCCAAAGTCTTCAGAGAGAAAGCTTCCACAGTATCTTATTACATCCATTTCTAATACCAACCTCAAAAACTCGAATACAAACTAAGTCTCTCTCCTATTGCAAAACAGGTTCTCTTTCACCCCAAGCTTATCTAGTTCACAGATTAGACAACACACGGACTTGACCAATGAATGGGGCTCAGCTCAGAAGAGCCCCCACAGGAGCCCAAAATAGGTACCCATGAAAGAATAGGGATCATAAGGGTAAGAACATGAATTTAGTACCAGAGATGGGAATTATAAGAGATCAGAGGAAGAGACAGGAGGTGATGCTGAAAAACAAGCTGAGGTGAAAATAAAACGAATTGCCTCAATGAAGTCAAACCATTCACATGAAGGATAGTGACCACAGGCACTATACATCAAACATCTGTAACCAAAAGGAAGTAGGAGTTTGTATAGAATTTTATTTGAGGTCATCCTATACATGAAGTCTATCTCACCAAAAGGTAAAAATTAAGTTAGAGGATTCAGGGCCAATAAGGGGTTTGGGTACCATCTAAATCCTTTCACCTAAACTCTGTCTCAACAAACTCTGTCTCATCCCCCTTCTGTAGTGAGCAGAGAGGCTAGATCACCACTGCTAGGGATGAGTGACAAAGTATAAAAAGACAAACAGATCGACACATACACAAATATATATTCCTCCCCCAACACGCACTCAGTTCAAGTTGTTCTTGACTTGAACTCAAAAATCAGCAAAGCCCTAATGCTCAGACCTCAGGAGACACTCAGACCTAAAGTTTTCTGGCCACAAATGGCAGAGTGCAGCAAATATGTAGGCCAATACTGTCTGCCCCTTTTACGTTTTATCTTTATAATTTATTAATATTTTGTTTCACTGCACAATTGAATTATAAAAAAATTTACATTTCCTTTGAGTAAAATCAACCCCCACTGTCATACTCCCTACTCTCTTCATACACAGGGGAATCGACCACAGGGTCTCAGGGGTATGCATGCCCCAGTTGGAGAGCTATCATTATAAATAATTGCACAGATCAGGTCCAACGCTTGCAAAGTCTCCATTCCTTCTTAGAACCTGAGTGCACAGCTAAGCATTTTGAAAAACACAGAGTTAAAAACCAAGGTTAAGGGCTGGGGTGTAGCTCAGTGCTAAAGTGCTTGCCTAGCATGCACAAAGCCCTGAGTTCAATCCCCAGCACCACAAAAACAAAACAAAACAAAAACCAAGGTTAATTTCCCAGCCTGAAAAAAAAAAACAAACCAAGGTCAGCTACAGGTGTAGACAGTCCTGGGGACTACATTCAATGTAAGAGTTTAAAGACATGAGGCTATGAAAAAAATAAAGGTAAATAGATGGTGAGAATAAAGATCTAGGATTGAATTATAAACAGTTTAGAACTAAGTTAGAACTACATTTCACTGCAAAGTTAACAATATTTTGCTCTTATCTAGAAAAGCTACTACTCATCATCATTTAGAGGGAACCGGGCAAGTTATTCATGGGGCATAACTGCTGGGCATCCAAGTTTTCATCTACCACATTAACATTTACACTGAGCTGGAATGAGCCTGGAGCTCTCTGGAATTGAGAGGTAGGATGATTCTGAGAAAGGACAAAGCACGTGGCTTCTAACACCAATCTGTCCACTTCTAATGCAAATGCAAACATTTCATCTAGCTGTAGCAAAGCCCACAAAAGACAGTTTTGTATTTGGAGGTCCAACAATTAGCAATGGAATATCTAAAAACATTTAACAAGAAAGATAAGCAAATTCTAAAAGACCACAAATGCCCAGGGTCAGTGCAGCTGACATTCTACTGGACAAAAAAGGAAAGGAAGCCTCTTCTCAAACCACAGGCATCCCAGCTTTTGTTTGAGCTGCAAGGAGAAACCATCAAGCAACAGAAACATCTCACTAAATCACAGGTAAGGAGAGGAACATGCTATTGGCAACACAGGAACCAAAGCAGAAGGAGAGAGTGACTCTATTTAGACTCTTCTTCCTGGGCTGTGTGCATGGTTCTTCATCCTTTTTCAGAAGACATCCTTTCCTGACACGAAAAGCTTCATTACTTACCTTGCTGGACCATTTGCGAGCTTCATCATGGAGCTGCCTAGCAGCCATCATCATTGGCTGATTAATCACCTCCCCAGCTTTCTGCTCGGGAAATTCTTCATCCTTTTCCTCTGGTGGTGGGGGCCTGGGTGGAGGGACCTCACCCTCAGGCAGAGGTGGTTTGGGAGGAGCAAGCTCATCCGTTAGCTAAGAAAAAGAATAAACAGGTTTGTAAGTAAAACCCTAGGAACTACTCCCCCCTTAGAATTCTTCCCTTTCCTCTAAAAAGCATCTCTAGAAAAGCCACCCACATTGACTTCAAATAAAACCACCCACACTGAGACACAAGGACCACCTGCTGCAATCTCAACAGAAGCATTTTTTTTTCCTCCACGAACAGCTAACAGTTACTGTGTTGGTCATATCCCAGAGAGGCAAACACAACACTACCAGATCAAGAATTCCCAAAGATGATCCCCACATAAGATCAAAGTTCTGGCTTCTGGGTCAAGTTCTATGAAGGAAGCTGAAAGGCAAAAAACTTCTCACTTAGGCCTTAGGTTGTTCAAATGCCCTCTAAGATCCTGATTCCCTTTTTTTTTTTTTTTAACTTTTTTTCAACCTAGTTGTTTTTTTTTTAATTGGCATGACTTTTATTAATTTATTTTGTGGTGCTGGGGATTGAACGGTGAGCCTTGTGCATGCTAGGCAAGCATTCTACCATTCAGCCACATCCCCAGCCCAAGATCCTGATATTAATGTCATGACTCTATTCATGACATAAGCAGCCATTCTGTCAGCCCTAACTACTCACCAAGCACCTAGTTGGGGGGAGCTGGGGTGGGAGATCAAAGAACTATTGGAGATTAGGGAAGCAATATTTAGTCCTCAGCTATGTCCATAATGATCCAATTCTTTGACCAATTTAACATATTCTACTGATATTAAATATGGGAAAATAAATCAAACAAAATAAATTAATCAAATTATTGCTTTGATAAGCTATTCCCTACATCAAGGTATTTCCAATAAGCCAGGTGCGGTGGCGCTAACCTGTAATCCCAGCACTTAGGGAGGCTGAGACAGGAGAATCACGAGTTCAAAGCCAGCCTCAGCAATGGCGAGGTGCTAAGCAACTCAGCGAGACCCTGTCTCTACATAAAACACAAAATAGGGATGGGAATGTGGCTCAGTGGTCGAGTGCCCCTGAGTTCAATCTCCAGTACCAAAAAAAAAAAGGGTATTTCCAATAATGCTAGTTGGAGTAAGTATCTAAATATAATCACTATTTCTATTTCTTGGATTTGTATCTGCAAGATATTGCCCACTGAACTTCCAGCTAAATCATGGGTAATATATTCATGGTACTTTGATACTCCTTGATAGTAAAATGATTTTAAATTACAGTTGGGTAAAAACTTTTTTAGAAACGCATATATTACTTTTGTGACTAACATGAAAAAAAGAAAAGTCAAGGAAAGAATCTATACAAGATTCTAAAAACACCATTAGCAATTGGGAACACATGAAATTTCCTCCTCACAAGCTGTGCAAGGATTTTACCACAGCTCACTATCTCATCACTCATTACATCCATACTTACCAAAGCCAGCTCCTCTGCTCCAGGCACACCCATCACAGGAGGCCATTAACACAGATATCTACCAACCCATACATAAGCACTGGATTATGATTCCACTAAATTTAGGAATGAAAAATCAAGATCTGCCTGACTAAGTTCAAATAAAAGCTAAACCAAGTTACTTGATTCTTGAAACTCTAAAATACCATTTACTTCTCTCTTGCTACATTCTCAACACCCTGCTGCTCAATTCTCCCCATCTCTCTGAATTTACTTACACGGAGCTGTTCAAGGTCTGGTGGAGGAGGTGGGAAGTCAGGCTCCTGAGGTTGGAAAGCTTCTCTGACCTTGGCCACAGCTCCCAGGATCCGATATCCAGAGTCCAGGAAGCTCTTTTGCAGGCCTTAAACATAAGACACTCTCACTTTCAGCAGGGTAGGTCAATGCCCCAAAGCACCGTCTGTCCAGCAGAAGAACTGGTTTCTATTAACAAAAGCTGAATGTGAAGCTGCCAGTAAGCATCATAGGCAGTGACTGAAGGGAAAGGGAGGTAGGGTGAGTCAGATGCTCTGAGGCCTGAAAAGAGTAGGAAGTGTCACAAACCAGCTGTTCCATAGTGTTCAGAGTGCCTTCTGACTGGACAACCAATAAGTAATCAGGAGATTCTTGGGCATGAACACTCTGGCCTCAGGTAGCACTCATCACCTCTCTGATGATGAGATAGTCAAGAGTAATCTGCCCAATGCAGAACTTGGGAGATGTCAATTTCAGATTGGGTATACATTCCCCAGAGTACTTCTCACCTTTCTCCCTACTCCTTTGCTCTATTTGGCACTGAGTATGCTAACCCTTATGCTGAGCTGCTGGTGTACAGTCACCTGGAATACAGGAAGCTTCAAAACATTAGAAACTCCAGCTAGGGAACCAACTATGTCCTTTATGATGGTGGGTTGAGAACATTAGAAAGATTCTGTCTGGGCCAGGGATGGATAGGCCAGCACTTCCTTCCCACTCTCTTGCTGGATTCTACTCACAAACAAGGTTAGAAATATTGGGTGTTCAAAATAGGAAGGAATTCAGGTGATTTCAACCAAAGGAGTGGCTCCAATTACACTCTGCTTCAGTAGTACTGAAAATATGATCAAAACTCAACTGAAGAAAACCCAGATTCTTTCAGGCCTAAGAGATTAGAGGTTAACTTTAGCCCTCCTTATTTGACAGAAAAATAAAATCCTTTACAGAGAAAAGAAAAGCACAAGAGAAGTTACACCAGTATATTAAACTTATATATTCAAGCTTATATATGTGTGTGTGTGTATGTATGTACACACATATATGGCAAAATTGGTTATCAGTCATCTTTTGAGAAATTTCCAAAATAATGATTGAACAGGGCTAGGAACTATTTAGCCTGACGACATTAAGAAAGCACAGTGAGGGGCTGGGGTTGTGGCTCAGCAGCAGAGCGCACGCCTAGCATGGGTGAGGTACTGGGTTTGATCCTCAGCACCACATAAAAAAATAAAATAAAAGTATTGTGTCTACCTACAACTAAAAAAATATTTTAAAAAAAAGAAAGCACAGTGAGGTTGAACCAAAATATCTACATACCTGCCAATACTGCAGAGGTGTGAACAGAAAATGATTAACCTAGTATTCTCAAATTAACTGTGTATAGACTTCGTATATGGTGGTTGTGAGGTGCATCTTCTCTCACCACCATGTTTTGTTGCTTACCAGGGTCAGAAATGTTTCCAGCCACAGCCTTTGCATCCATCACCATAGGGGAGATTGTTTTGCTCAATTCATCAGAGGCAGCTTTCACAGCCTCACGGAACTTGGGATCCTCAGAGTTCTCCACCTCCCTCTTCGCCACCAGCAGGATTCGGTTGGCCCGACGAGCAATGCTTGTTGCCCCAGCAACCAGCATCTGAGGCTGAATGTTGGCCATGGCTACCTTACACTTGTCCAGATCTTTTTTAATTGCTTCTTCAGAAGCATCCAACAGAGATTTGGTATCAATGGCTTCGTCCACCAGCCCTGTCAGGAGAACAGAAATGGAATTTAGTTTCTGTTTTAGAAGAACAAGAGACTTCAAAATATTCATTTCTATTTGTTTCTTATGACAATTACAACACTCAATTCTCTCTTTCAGCTCAAAGTTACTCTTACACAATCAAGAGCTTCCAGGTAAACATCACTATAGAAAAAAGTGAAGACACAATCAGGTAGGCTATATGGATTTGCATCATTTATACCAACCGTGGTCACTGGCCTTGTATCCACCACAGACAACCAGAAATGTAAAGACATCAGGAGGAAACCAAGAGTGTGTCTGAAACCTTCACCATATCACCACATTATCTGTTAATAACATTTTCTCTCTTCCCGTCTCACTCCCCAGCCATCTGTTGGTTGTTGGCAGCACGCAGTGCCCAAGATGAGCCACGCAGAGGATTCCAATAACCCTAAAAGCCTGTTTCTTGTTTCTGTTACCTCTCTTCAGACACTGCGGGAGCTCCACTTTCATCTCTGGCTGCTATAGACCCCTGTCAGCGGGTTCTGCAAGGACAACGAAGGACCTACACTCTTCATTTTTCCCTTCTCTCCTATTTCTCCCTCCACAGAGAATGAAGAAGAATCAGAAGTGCTACTTGCTACTTCAGTCGTACAAACACAGGTTTGTTGGTGATTGGTTTCTCCTTTTTCTTTAAACTACGTAGCTGATAAGTTGGAGGAAACTCTGAGACAAGTTCTATTGAATGGTAGCTATTGTGGTTCCTTGAAATGTGAACCCACTGAAAATGACAGGGACACTCACTGTATCCACGAACACCGCCTCCCAGCCTCTGAAACTGAACTCCGCCTCAGACTGGGCAAAGTCACTATTCAAAGAGAAGATAGGAGCTGTAACAATAAACATCACACTGGGAGGGTGGCACTGAAATAAAAGAGACTCAAACAGTCTCTTTTTGGACAAAGTCGCAAGGCTTGAATGAGAAGCCGCCACTGCTCAGCAGCCTTAATCAGGGCCAAGAACACTGTTGAGCACATGACCGCCCCCTTATCCAATTACAGCTGAGTAACACAACCAGTCTTGCTTGGGTTTCTCAGAAATCATTCCTCATGGATCAGACATGAGTACAAAAAATCTACCTGTCATTTTTTCAACATTATCAATCCACTGGTTCTTCATGGTTTCAAAATGTTCATAAGCGGCTTGATTTCCAGGGTTCCTAAGTAAGATGCGAGCAGCCGAGATGACCTGACAACGACAAAACAACCTTTCAACACCAGAGTACCCTCATGCTCAAATCACTAATCGCAATGAAGCCTTCTCTTCACCAAGAGATGGCACCATAAGGCCAAAAATGGACAGGTAGGCTAAATGCATTAGGCTGGTCTCATATGTAGCTCCCTAGAGTGGACACTTTGCACAAAGCTTTTACAGTCAATGGCCTGATACGTATTTATGTATGTATAGGATGAAACCCAGGACCTTATGCATGCCAGGCAAGCACTGTACCACAGAGCCACAGCCACAGCTCCTACAGCCTGATTTTAAGGAGGTAAGAAAATTACAAAGTGCTCTCACATCCATTTCTTTCTTTTTTTTTTTAAATTTATTTATTTTTTAAGTTGTAGGTGGACAGAATATCTTTTTTTATTTTTATGTGGTGCTGAGGATCGAACCCAGTGCCTCCCGCGTGCTAGGCGAGCACGCTACCACTGCGCCACAATCCCAGCCCCCATCTCACATCCATTTCTTACTTAGTCCTGACAACAACCTGTATAATCTCTCACTTTGCAGATACAAAAACCAAGACTCAGAAAATTTCAGTGCGTTGCTATACGTGCAAATTTTTAATCCTAAAAGCAATCTATTAGGTTTGTTAGCTTCATTTTTCTCAGGTGTGAAAACCAAGCCTCAAAATCATAGAGGATTCAAGTTTGGTTCTCATTTCTTCCAAAGTTAGTAACTTAAAGCTTGGTTTTCTGTTTCTCTTTTTTAGAAATGTGTTTTATACTCAAAGTTTATGTTCCATTTTTATTGAGTTTTTCAAGAAAGTTAGACATTTGTATTTTTTTTTTTTTTTTTTAAAACTGGATACATGTAAACTTTCAGGAAGGTCTAACTTGTGATGAGGGTGTAGCTTAGTGGTAGAGTACTTGCCTAGCACATGCAAAACCCTGGGTTTGATCTCTAGCACCAAAAAAATAGAAAGAGAGAGAATATATGAATTTAATTTGCTAACATGCAACATAGGCAAAAGTTCATGCTTATTTTCCCTCTCTCTTCCCATAAGTTCCCGTAAAAGTCAGTATTACAGATTTATAAAGCCTAATGTGGTTTCCTATGTATTAGAAGCCCTTAATAAATGTCTGCTGAATAAATGAATTAAAAAAATTAATTTTCTATAATCTGAATAGAAGTTGCACAAACATCACACTAAAGCATGTTGAGCTGATTTTTAAAGAAAATCAATTACCTGTTAGAACTTTAATTCCTGTCCAGTTTTTCTTTTTTCTCAATTTTCTTTGTTCCCAAACGTACTAGCTATACTTTGATTATAATTCATTGTATACTTTGGTTATACAATTAAGTAGAAAAAAGAAAACACACTATGAAAACAACTGGGCTTTTTTCTTTTTTTAATTCCCTCAAAGAGGTGCCAGAGAAAGATATAAACTCTAAAATATTAATAAACTAACCTCTCAAGATCATCTAAATATTTTCCTAACTATATATACGTGTTTGTAAGGATGGCAGCTTTACTAGTTTTTTTCTACTTTTTGGGGAGGTATGTGGGGGCACTGGGGTTTAACCCAGGGTGATTTTCCACTGAGCTACATCCCTAGCCATTTTTACTTTTTATTTTGAGACATGGTTTCACTAAGCTGCTTAGGGTCTCGTTAAGTTGCTATGACTGGCCTCAAAACTTGCAATCCTCCTTCCCTCAGCCTCCCCAGTTGCTAGAATTACAGGTGTGTTTCACCACACCCAGCTTTATTTTTACTTTTAAAACTAATATATGGCCATTATATAAAATTCAAACAATACACAAATGCATAAAGTTAAAAGTTCCATAAAATACTAATGCTAGAAATCACTGTTTGATACTAGGAATATGTTTTTTAATGTGATCATATAGTTGGTGTTCACAAATGTATAGAAAGTGTTCTGTAATTAACTTCCTTTCCTCAACACTGAGTATTGGAATAAAGAGCAAGCAAAACTCAACCTGGGGTGTGAGTTCTCGGGCAGTCTTCACTGATGCCTGAATGCCTTCCACTGTTGATTTATTAGCAGTACCAACAGCAGCCGCCTTCTCTGCTGTAGCTCCAAGCCTTCCTGAATGGTTTTCAAAGTTTGCTGCCCTCTCATTAAATACCTTGAAAAATACAAAGACATTAAGAAGATTTATTTCAATAAAATGGCTCAGGCTGCCAAGAAAAACTCCTTCTTTAAGCAAATGCAGCAACTTCTCTAATGAAGATGTTAAGAGATGACATCAACTACTGCTGAAACTATAGTCAAATGCAAAATCTTGGCCACAATATACCTCCTCAGAGGTATATTGTATATAAGAATCATGTATATATACACACCATAAGATACACACCACATACACACCACATGCGCGCGCGCACACACACACACGGATGCATCCCTAAAGATGAAGACTAAATGACCCCAGTTTCCAAAAGGTTTATATTCTAATCTGAAAACATACAAACCCACTCAGCTACTGTAGGAAGCTGAAAGCATCACAAGCCCAGAATATACACTAAAAGTCCTAAACTGATTTCTAGCCTCCACAGAACAGTATCCTTCATGTATCCCATTACCATTAATGTTGTAAAAACTCTTCCTTTGACCTTCATAGGAAAAATGATACCTGGTGCTCATACTCAGCCTGACACAGGGTCATGGTTGACTTTTATTAATCCTAAATGCAAAATCATCTACTTAATTGTCATTCAGCTCTAAAAGTATAAAAAGTTAACTTTTCCTTCAACATGAAAACCATGCAAGGTCATACACCACAAAAAGGACTATTTAACCTACTTTAAATGACAAAAGTTCTTCCATTATTTCTTTGGATAACATTTTTAGAACTGATACTTGAAAAAGCAAGGCATACCAAACAGCACTGGGTCAAGTTTATATCACACACAGAGGATGTCAGGAACTCCCTACAGAATATATTCTTTTTATTTACCCCTCCTGAGGGTCTGCCCACCCAGTTCAGACTCAAGGTAGATAATCTCTAAAGGTTTCTTAGCTCAACAGCAAGCTCCAATCTCATTGCCAGTATTCTGGGTTGGTTTTGTTTTTTGTTTTTTGTTTGTTTGTTTGCTTTGTGTGTGTGTGTGTGTGTGTGTATTTTTAGAAAAGTTCTTGCTAAACTGGCCAGGCTGTCCTTGAACATGCAATCCCCCTGCCTCAGCCTCCTGTGTTGCTGGGATTACAGGCTTATACCACCACATTCATCCTGTGTCTATCCTCTTAAGTCTCTTTCCCATCCTGGTTTCTTGTTTGGATTTAGCTTTCCGGATTCCTGCCATTTTAGGTTCTGAACCCGTGCCTGAAATCCCTGATCTCCTAATCCCCTTTTCCTGGTCTCAGTCCTTGTGTCTTTTTCTTTTTTTCTTTCTTTTCTTTTTTTTTTCGGGGGTGGGGTGGGTGATTGGGAGTGGTGGTGATACTGGGTATTGAACCCAAAGCCTTGCACATCCTATGGTAGGCAAGTGCTCTACCACTGAACTGCAGCTGGGAATACAGGCATGAGCCAATGCAACCAGCTCAACCCTTGTTTATCTTTGCTGATCTCCCTCACTCTGGTCTTTTGCTTAACTCAATTAACATCTCCTCCCAAACCATGTATCACGCTCACTCTGATTTAACTGACTGCTTAGTATGCTTCTCTTGGCATTCAACCAAAGTTTACTGACCACCTACTATGTGTAGGTGTAGAGTGCTGAAGATACAAAAATAAATAAAACAGTGTCTGCATCTTAAGCAGATCACAGCCTACTGGGGGAAAAAGAGCCAACAAACAGATACTTACAATATGGTGTTCTATGTATGAAAATAGAGCTAAACACTGATATCATGGGAGCAAAAGGAAAGGTAATTAACTCTCCAGGAAGGGAAGAATAATAAGGTAGAAAAAAAAGAAGGGGAAGTTATGGACAGAAAAGACATGGGAAGGGCAGAGTATGCAAGAAACAACAGGCAACCAAGTATTGCTGGAGCATGAACTGAGAAGCAGTGGTTTGTAGGAAATTGACATAGAAAGCATATTAAAAGCCAGATCATAGAGCTCTGGTTTTATCCTGTGTTGAAGGGAAGTCCCACTGATGCAATTAACCAGGAGAATAGCAGGGTCAGGTTTGTTTTTGTTTTGAATTGGTGGTCTAGTGACAGACTGAAAGAAGACCAGTCAGAGTTACACAGGCATGCAAGAAGTGAGGAATAAGGATCAGAATTAGAGCTGTGACAACCTCAATGGAAAACAGAAAGGATTCAAGAAAGATTTGTGAGATCAATTTAGGATGCCTGAGTTATTTGCTGGTATGAGAAGATGAGAAGGGAAAAGTCACTGGTGATATGTAAATTTCCAAGGGATAACAGAAGGTCAACATATGCTAAGGAAATAATGAAGCGCCTAGGTGGAAAATATGAGCAAATAGTTGGCTCTACTAGCCCAAAAATCAAAGAAGACTGGAATGAAAGAATAGCAAATCATCCTAGCCTGAGGAGACCATGAATTGAACTGCCCAGTAATTGAGGCCACAGAAAGAAAATAGGGGTCAGTAGCAAAAAGAACAACACAAACTTTCACCCACAAACCTGCACCTTTGGGTTAGTTTGCCTGACCCAAAATCTCTTCTTTGCTGCCAGTACTATAAAGAATGAAAAACCAAATACTTGCTTTTCCACATTCTTTTGTAGCTGAGGTAACCATGCAACAGAGTTCTAAACAAAGAGACATAAGCAAAAGTGGTCTGGAGGATTTCTGAGAAAGCCTTTACTTTGATTCATTCAGCATTAACTATGTGCCAGGCATTATTCTAGGAACTGGGAATAAAGCAATGACAAGATGAAGTCCCTGCCCACATGAAGCTTTTGTGCTAATCTGAGTGAGACAGACAATAAAAAAACTAGGTAAATATGGCAAATGTTGATAAATGCTATAGAGAAAAGTAAGGTAAGGAGATTAAGAAATCCCTGGAATTGAAGTTGCTATTTTAAGTAGTAATCCAAAAGTGACATTTCAGTAGAAAACTGAAGAAAGTGAGTGAATAATATAATCTGTGGGAAAAACAAGTGCAAAAGCCTCAAGATTCGAACATATACAAAAGAAGGTCCATTTTGATAGAGAGGAATATGCAGGGGAAGAATCACACCAACATGAGGTCAGAGAAATAAACAAGAAACCAGATTCAGTGGTGTGCTGCAGCCATTTTTACCAAATATGTAAAATATGCCTATCTCTTCCCAACTTAGCTTTCAATGACTTCATGTTAAAATAGTCATGCTGGGAGTATTTATGTCATGAATTCCACAAACATTACAAGTCAGATTTTTCTTGGTTTTTGTTTTACTGGAGAATTGGTTTACCAGCACATCACTGGCCTTACTGTTCATTGAAAGGACTCTGACTTCACTTTGGGACAGGGAGGAAATACTGGAAGGGTTGGAGTAGAACAATGACATCAAATGATTTAAAATGCCTGTCCTGATCTCTGTGTTGAGAATAAAATGTCCTAATAAAATAGACAGAAGAGACTGAAGTACCCTATTCCTTGTATCTTCCTGCCTTGAACATGACACCTGGCATAATAAAAATCATCCCATTCCCTAAGGAAAAGACCAAGAAAATCACAGAGATGCCAGTTTTCATGGTTTTTAGCTTCTGAACCAAGCAAGGCCACAGCTACCTACTTCCATGTTTCTTGTGATGAAAAAAAAAAAACAAAAAAAACTCTCTTATGGTCAGGTCTTCTATTTTGCAACTAAAAACTTTCATAACTAATATACTTGGTGGGTTAAAGGATCCCCCTTCTACTCTTCCACCTACAACTTCCCAACCATTGCTGCTCGTGTACACTGTAACAACATTTTACCTTTACAAAGATACATAGAGAAAGCTGGTCAACAGAAGAAATGGAAGCTCTTTGATACCTACCTCTTCCCTATTGGGTGCATCAGGAGGGGCAGTGGCTGCCACTGCCAATAGCTTAATGGGAGTTGTGGTATCACTGAAAACATCTGACACCTCCTGAGTCATAGCCTCCTGCATCCTGGCTTTCAGATCCTTAAAAATAAAATTTTTAAAAATTTTTTATTGCTTAAAAATGAAAATTTTCAGCAAGATCCCCAAAGCACATATGTCAATGTCTTTATTGCACTAAAATATTCATTCACTTAGTTTAATTCAATAAATATTTATTAATATCTATGCACAAAACACTGAGATAGCACAGGTCTAAATTATGAATCCTATTCTCTAGAAGATTAATGTTTAATGAAAGAGATAAGACATGAGCCTCATGTTCTACCAATCAAGGAATTTTACTTTTTTTTTTTTTTTTGGCAGGGAGAGACTTACTGAGGATTCAACTTAAGGGGTGCTTCCACTGAACTACATCCTCAGTTCTTTCTAATTTTGAGAGAGGGTCTCACTAATTTGCTGAGGCTAGTCTCAAACTTGCAATTCTCTGCCTCAGTCTCCTATAGCTGGGATTACAGGCATGTGCCACAGCACCCAGCACTTTTACTTCTTTTCTTGGTAGTCACTATGAAATGACACTGAAAATCATGGGGTTGAGCCCAAAGAAGGTCCTGAGAGAAGAAAGAATTCCTCAATATTCCCACTGCTGGGAAGGCCTGATGATGACCACAGTAACTATCTGGTGGATGCAGTATCAAATTTCTAAGCAATTTATTATCTTAGAAGGTACTAAATCAAGAATGGAGAATTAAGAAACCTCAATAACCAGTATATAACCAGTATAGATTTCTTAACATCAGTCTAAAAAAGATCATTCTTAGAAGTCACATTCTTTTTCAGAGTTATTTCATTTAGTCCAAGTTTTCTGAATTTATACAAAGAAATCTCCATAACCCCATTTTTCAAGGAAGCTGGCATATACTGACTAGTGATACTGGAGATGATTTTAGGTGTTATGCAGACAAATTATTTTAATAATTATGTATTTCTTTTTAAAATAGTAGAAAAAAATACAACCAGCTCATCAAGCCTAAGATTTCAGAATTATTACAAGGTATTCTTTAAATGTAAGTTTTAAAAACAAGTCCATTTTAAGAAAAATACTAAATAAAAGTACAAGTGAAACATGAACACAGCAAAAATCACAAAAGATGTCTTCATTGAGTGAAATTTGGAAAACAACTTACTCATTACCACATACTGGTGAGCTTTTTCCTAATAATTAGCTCTAGATTTCCTTATATCTTTGGTCATACTCTTTTTGTTTTCCCTAAACTCAAGAAATTAATGTTCTATCAGAACATTTTTAAATGTTCTCTCTCCCATCCATCATTTTTCAGTAATGATAAGTATAAAATGTATAATGGCATGAACTGTTGAATTCTACCTTTAAGGAGTCTTGGAGCTGCGATGCCAGTGCTCTGGCCTGAGGACTTTCCCCTTCTCCTCTGGCGGCCAGGTCAGCCAGCTGAGCTGTCAGCTGGTCCACACGGTCACACTTGGCAAGAAGATCTTGACGATAAGGCCCCATCATGACATTAGCCAGACGATGTCCTTCAGCCACAAGCCCCCGGATGGCAGCCTGACCTGGACCAAGAAGAAAACACTAAAACTCACACAGACCCAGAAAAGGCAACCACAATGGCATTCTAATTAAGTTGTTTGTTTTTTAAATATTTTGTAGGGAGGGGGCTGGGATTGTGGCGCAGTGGTAGCGTGTTCGCCTAGCATGCGTGGGGCACTGGGTTCGATCCTCAGCACCACATAAAAATAAAATGAAGATATTCTGTTCATCTACAACTAAGAAAATAAAAAAAATATATAAAATAAATAAATAAATAAATATTTTGTAGGGAGATCATTTCTAGACAAAAGAAAACATTTCAGAAATACAGAAAAGCATAAATAAGAATAGATAAATTATAAGCCTGTAATCCCAGCACTTTGAGAGGCTGAGACAGGAGAATTGCGAGTTCAAAGCCAGCCTCAGCAATGGTGAGGCGCTAAGCAACTCAGTGAGACCCTGTCTCTACATAAAACACAAAATAGGGCTGGGGATGTGGCTCAGTGGTCGAGTGCCCCTGAGTTCAATCTCCAGTACAAAAAAAAAAGAATAGATAAATTATACTTTTTTTCAGGGGGCAGGGGAGTTGCAGGGTATTGAACCCAGGCACATGCATGATAAATACATGCTGTACACCACTAAGCCACATAACCCTATACATTAACTTGTATTTATTTCCTTTTTGTGGTCCTCAAGATCCAACTTAGGGCCTTATGCATGCTCAGCAAGGACTTTACCACTGAGTTACACTTGCAGCCCAGCTTTTATTCTCTGATTCTTTTCTTTAACCCAAGTGTTTTCCCACTTAACTAAGTATCTTTTAAAAACATGATCTAGTAGTAGCAGGTTTCAGTGGTTAAAGAAACTAGTAGTTCAGTGGTAGAGCCCTTGCCTAGCATGTGCAAGGACCTGGGTCTGAATCTCAGCACTGCAAACAACAACAAACATAATCTAAAAATCTATGTAGTATTTTACCATATTGACATTAACTATTTCATCACATGCTTATTATTAAACATTTAAACTATTAACATATATTCTTGTATTAACTCCTTAGAAAAAATTACTTCTTAGAAAAAATTCCCACAAATTGAATTGCGAGTCAATAAATATGAACTTTTTAAAAGCTTTTAACATACTACCAACTCAGAAAGTCTGTACTAATTTATTCCTACACCAATAAGATATACATACGCCTGTGCAATTCCCTAGACCTTTATTGACACTAGACATCACCAAATTTAAAAATTATCTGTTTATCCAACAAAGATAGCACATGGAGTAAATAGATCTTTCAGCTTTAGCATACTTACTATCATAAAATAAATTCTTACAGAACCATTCTTAAAATATCCCCAAAGTCAAAATTTTAGATTATAAATTCTTCAGGTTGACTGTATGATGAAAGAGCCTTCACACTTGAAATAATGTGGGTAGGTAAGTGCCTTTCACTATATTCAACAATCATGTTTAACTGGGTACTTGGCAAGGACTGAACACAGAAACACTATAGAATGGAAGTATACATAGAACTGACATTAATTCAAAGTTTCAATTTTGACATGAATCAATCTCTCTCTCTCTCTCTCTCTCTCGTGTGTGTGACTCTTGTATTGGGGGGGGGGGGTTTACAATGGGGATTGAGGGGCCTCTTATACTTTAATCTATGTAACACTCTACCACTGAGCTATATCTCCAGTCCTTTCTTGTTTTGTTTTGATTTGATTTAATTTTGAGTCAGGGTCTCACTAAGTTGCTGAGGCTGGCCTTGAATTTGTGATCCTCCTACCTCAGCCTCCTGAGTTGCTGGGATTACAGGTGTGCACCATGCTCCTTGCTGCCATGAGTATTTTTCTATTTGCATATATCAAAATCATTCTCTAATACTTCTTTACTAAATCACAGGGATTATATTGGCTGTATTTGGAAAGGAAATCACACTGAAAAGTGCCTGACTCACCAGTGACTGAAGAATCCTTTCAGCACGTTCTTACAAATGTTACAAGACCCTTATTAACAACCTGCTTATTTGTGCTCAGGCCCTTACCAACTCCCCGGTCATCCACTGTAGGATTATCAATCCATCGCTGTGCTTGCTCAATTTTGCCCTCAAGGTGGACAGCTGCTTTGGCAGGTCTGCTGTTCGCCACAGCCCTGTTGGTTTTGGTCTGCAGGTTCTGCAGGGCCGTGGCCACCTGTTTGGCTAATGCTCGAGCCTCCGGGGAATCTCCTTTCCCCCTACAGAGAAAAGAACAGTCGTTCTGTTACACATAGACTATTTACATTGAGATGACTTAGTTGCTAATGAAAATGGTAATGGGATGACAAATTGCTAATGATTATTATTAACTTCAGTTGAACAGAGTGGTTAATTTGGGTCTTAAATAAAAAATTATTAATTTAAATTCAGATTTTTTTGTCCTAGTTAAGGCATTAAATGTGAGTTTGAGTCAATCTAGCCCAATCAAGTTCAATCATTTGGTTACCTGAGCTCAATCAAAAACCAGTAGGTTACCTGCACACTCAGCCTGCCAGCCCTGAAAACATTAGTTCCTCCTTGAACTAGAGGTGCCTAGAAAGCCATATTTGCTATAATAATAGTAGCTGAAGTAATTAGAGTAGAACTAGTAGTACTATCTTTTGAGTCCTAATCCTGCCAGGTTACTGTTGTAATCACATTTCTTTTATTATCTTATCCTCACAACAACTCTATAAGATGAATACCAATACTATTTTTAAAAAAACAAACTGAGACGCAAAGTTAGAAAACTTGTCCAAAGTCCTACTACTTACTTTGATGGAGTCAGGGTTCAAATATGGCACTCTGACTTTAGAGTGCTCACTCTTAAAACTATTATCTGTATTGCTTTATATTATCCTTGTCATAACTGATTGAACTGAGTGGTTATTAAACTCAAAGACAGCATAACCATTGTCAATAAAGGGACTCAATTGGATTCCGGTGATTCTCAAAGTACAGTATGAATGAAAGTCTGCTAGGTTCTTACTTTTTTTTTTTTTTTTTAGTTGTAGATGGACACAATATCTTTATTTATTTTTATGTGGTGCTGAGGATCGAACCTAGTGCCTCACACATGCAAGGCAAGCGCTCTACCACTGAGCTACAATCCCAGCCCCAGGATCTTACTTTTAATACAGATTGTGACCACCATCAAAAAAGATCCTGATTAAGTATGTCTGGTGATGGGGTCCAGGGATCCACATTTTTAAACAACCCCAGATAATCTTTGGTCCATGCTGCTAAAACATCACATCGTCAATCTGTGGTGGGATCTGGAGCTAAAAATTGATTTTAAGTCTGGACCATGATAGGTCAAAGCCAGAAGAACCTCCAAATAAATAAAAGTCAGCATCCAGAGTTCAGCAGACTTAGAAAACACCATAGAGCTACTAGGAGACTAAGAGGTAGAGGGAGGCTTTTAGTTATCTAATAAAATCTAATAAGACTTAGCCACAGTTCACGCTGTTGGATATTATCAGATG
The DNA here is from genome assembly GCA_004024805.1 of Geosciurus inauris. Lineage (NCBI taxonomy): Eukaryota > Metazoa > Chordata > Mammalia > Rodentia > Sciuridae > Geosciurus > Geosciurus inauris. Next base: position 26,166 of record PVHX01007657.1, read on the forward strand.
CTCTATATATTTTAAATAATCATCCACTTTTTTACTTGAGCTAGTTCCTTACAACCAAGGAGTATCAACACAAAAATTTGTTGAGACAGAGTATCAACACAAAAAATTTTAAAAACCCACAAAATTATGTCACAAAGGGCAATAACTACCCTTCAAAACCTATTCCAAAGACTTCAGATTCTAACCAGTAAGAAAATACAAAGAATCTGATTAATTTTATATATCAAGGGCTGGAGATGTAGCTCCTTAGTAGAGTGCTTGCCTAGCATGTATGAGGCCCTGGATTCAATTCCCAGCACCAAAACAACAAAATTTTTGTATCTCAAGACTACTCAGACATAGAAATGTAACCTTCAGACTAATCTCATCTGCAAAAATATTAATCCATCTGCCACAATGACTAATTTGAGATACTTTTTAAGAGTTCCTTTATAATTTTAAGTTTTTATAGCCTTTCCCATGATAAAACTAGACAAAGAAAATATTTGCCATATTCTGATCATGGCTGCTCCTATAGCAGGAAGTTATGTATATGGATGTTATAATAGTAAGTATAACAATGGCACAAGTGTAATAATGGCATGAAGGTCTATTGTTACCACTACTACCATTAATTATCTCTTCATCACTAAGAAACATTAATGAGCGCCTACCATGTATATAGACTTGTATTAGCTCCCCAAAATACAGTTTCTCCCTTTGAGTATTTTAAAATCTATTAAGAATGTAAACAGTGAGCACAGTGATGTACACCTATAATCCCAGATTGCAGGGGTGTTGAGGCAGGAAGAGAGAAAGATTGAGACCAGCCTTAGCACTTAGTGAGACCCTATCTCAACTTAAAAAATAAAAAGAAATGAAGATGTAGCTAAATGGTAGAGCACCCCTGAGTTCCATCTCTAGTACCAAAAAAAAAAAAAAAAAGTAACAGATTATTTTAATGAATTAATATTGAACAAAAGACCTTTGTGGACACTATATATATATATACATATATATATATAGTGTGTGTGTGTATATATATATATTTTGGGGGGGGGGTACCAGAGATTCAACTCGAGTACTCAACCACTGAGCCACATCCTCAGCCCTATTTCGTGTTTTATGTAGAGACAGGATCTCACTGAGTTGCTTAGCACCTCGTCATTGCTGAGGCTGGCTTTGAACTCGCAATTCTCCTGTCTCAGCCTCCCAAAGTGCTGGGATTACAGGCATGCACCACCATGCCTGACAACATTATATTTTAAAATTGGTAAACTTCCCTTTTTCCTCACACAAAAAATTCAAGATTCTGGGCATAAGACAGTGATGTCCAAATGACTGACCTTGATATATAATTAAATTTGAACTCAAGTTGGTCTCTGTCAACACAACCTCCTGCCTAAAGTATATCTACAAACTTATTTTGCAGCACTAGGCAGGAGTTTGTTTTCTTAGCCATCATTGTCCCGTCAGTGCACATAAAACTTCAAAGAACTCTAATGTACCTCTCACTAGGGGAAAAGAATTAAGCATTGTCTCATGGAAGGACAGAAAATGAAATATGCAGGTTAAATGAAAAGCAAAATATCTCAAGATGCTCGAGTCTGATTATCCCCAGAGACTAGGGATGGAGGACTTGGGTAGAATAGTGACTTTCACTTTTGGCATTATACCCTTCAATTAGCATGTGCTGCAAACAGGAACATATTTATCAGAACAAAGCAACGCCTCTTTTCAATATAATCAAAGTAAGTACCACGAAAGCCTTTAAGAGGAATCCATGATGAGAATGTTGTTAAAGGAACAATCAATCACCTAGAAAATGTAACTTCAGGATCTTTAATAATTGCTACCTAATAACACTGTGGGGAAAGGACGAAAGTACTTTCTTATGATTCTCCCCTTCTCCCCACACACACAAACACACATGCTAGGCAAGCACTAGCTAGGTTTTTTCCACAGCTAGCTAAAAAATTATTTTCCTCATATATCTGGGAAACAGACATATCATAAACATGATGTAGCAGGAAAGTCCTAGCTTAGAAATTAGAAAAACTTAACTTTAAAAAGGAGTTCTTAGCCGGGCGCAGTGGCTTAAGCCTGTAATCCCAGCACTTAGGGAGGCTGAGACAGAACTGCGAGTTCAAAGCCAGCCTCAGCAACGGCGAGGAGCTAAGCAACTCAGTGTGACCCTGTCTCTACATAAAACACAAGATAGGGCTGGGGATGTGGCTCAGTGGTCGAGTGCCCCTGAGTTCAATCCCCGGTACCAAAAAAAAAAAGGAGTTCTTAGCACACTAAATGTGTTACTTTAAAACTATGTGACCAGTAATAAATTAATAAGCCTCATTTATGTCACAGAACAATAAAGGTAATATCTGATCTGGCCAATAATATAGTGGAAGAGTATCATACATGCATTTAACTTACGGGGATTCAACTTATATGTTCATAGAGGAAAAGGAGAGAGAGAAATATTAAAGGACAATTAGAAAGACTGAATACATACTGTCTTCGTAAATCTGCTAATTTAGAAGTCAGAGCAGATATTTCTCCAAGGGAACGCAGAATGTCATCTCTCTCTTTAGGATCATCACACAATTCTGCTATTTTCCGAGCTTCAGCCAAAGCCCCTCGGATCTGTTCCTCTCCTTCAGGTCCACCATTTGGATCTGCAAGCCAGTTCTACAGACAGAAATGGAGAATACTGCAGTCTACTCATAAACCACATTTAACTAACCTTAACAAAACTATCAGGAAAAAAATCTACAGTAATCCCATAGCACATCAATAATTGTTTTTTAGAGTGATAACTGTTATTATTTTAGAGGTGCTTAGCTTCATTCTAAGATCACATCAATCCCTCACCCCCCCACACACACTTGGGTGCTGGGAATCAAACCCAAGGCCTTGTGCAGGCTAAGCATGTGCTCTGCCACTAAGCTATACCCTCAACCCCTCTCTCATCTTTTTATTTTATTTATTTATTTACTTACTTACTTACTTATTTATTTATTTATTTATTTGATACTGGGGATTGAACTCAGGGGCACTTGACCACTGAGCCACATCCCCAGCCCTATCTTGTGTTTTATGTAGAGACAGGGTCTCACTGGGGTGTTTAGTGCCTCGCCGTTGCTGAGGCTGGCTTTGAACTTGCAATTCTCCTGTCTCAGCCTCCCTAAGTGCTGGGATTACAGGCTTGTGCCACTGCACCCGGCTTTTTCTCATATTTTTAAAAACAATTTTGTTCCTGACCATTAGAATAAAATATCTTCATAAAGCTTTATCTCATCCTTAATCAGAAACATTTAAGTTTATCAAACAATTTTGTTTGTGAAATACTTGAAATTCATTTTACATAAGAGTAGAATCAGGAGCTGGGGTTGTGGCTTAGTGGTAGGGCACTTGCCTAGCATGTGTGAGGCATGGGTTCAATTCTCAGCACCACATCTAAATAAATAAATAAAAATAAACGTTCATTGACAACTTAAAAAACAGTAGAATCAGAAAACCTTTAACTCTTTAACACTTCTATGACCAAATACAGTTGAGAATTCTGAGAAAAGTAATAGTTTCAACGTACTGTAATCCATATCAGGAACTAGAATTCTCTTGGTAGACAGAGTGCTCACTTTTAAGTAGTCAAAATATTCAAAATTAAGACCTTTATTTCAAAATATAGATGAGCATTCGTGTAAATTGTGATGGTAAGGGGTTTGTTAACATCGGTAACTGTTGGGAACAAGTCAGTCAGTCACCACTTAGGCCACCCATTATCTACCCACACTAAATGATGGCAGGGGTGGAGAGAAAGGAAAGGAAGCAGGGGGAAGGAAGAGAGGGAGGATACCTGTGGAACACTTCTCTTTCTCTTTTGCTTCCCACCCCTCCTGAAATCATCGCTTCTACCTGAGCAGCATCGATCTTCTTCGCGATGCTTTGCTTTGAGTTTGTCATGGCTTCTAGCTTGCGCGCTGCATTTTCCACCTTTGCTGTGAGCACATCCAGACCTTGAGACACCTGCTGAGCTTTCTGCATGGCCACTGGTGAAGCTCCTTGACCTCTGTTCAGACAGAGATACTATTATTGTACCTTCTCAAATACTTCATAACAAAATATTCCTTAACACCCCAGTACACCCCATTTTTGTTAGCATGCTTGTCTTTTTTCATTTTCCCCAGTAATCTAGGAAAACACAAGAAAACTGAACTAAACAAAGTAAGATACCCAAACCATCTTTCCCTTTTGCTTTTACAAATACATATGAGCTTTATGGAACTGCAAAACTGCACTTTGAAGTCAGGCCAGCAACTTTTGATGATCATTATTCGCCTCTAGGTACTGATTATATAACCAAATCTAAACTTCAGTGGGAAAATGTGCTGAGGATCTTATTCCTATGAAGGGCTTTGTTATCACAGTAATGTATGCTTTAGAAATAAGTAGTCATTGAATTGTCTTATTTATGGGCAAGAATACATTGAAAACATTTCAAAAGGCAATACATACAAAGTAATTGAAAATGCACCACACTGACAACAATCTGATCTGTTTTGGTGACTGTGGGACTTAATGATGTTTAATATCCATTGGCTTCAGTTTTTTTCTTATAAAATAAAACTAACATAAAATGAAGGAAGGCAATAATACAGTACTTGTCCTGCTTATTTATCAAGCATCAAGATAATATACTTAAAAATACTTTGGCAACAAAGCAATATAAATATTACACTCTACTATTATAACCAAATTATCATCATCATTATAACAGACCTAATGATAATCTTAAATGTCTACCTCCATTCTTAGGCAAAACTAGTTAGAACTGAGTGGGAGAAGTACATAATGATAAGAAGTACATCATTTTCCCGTAAAGTTTCTCAAGAACCAATTTCACGATTTTCCTCTCAGAAATGGTATTCCACTTCAACAAAAATTATGTGTTCATAGAAACTCATTTCCTTTGTATATGTCTTTTTCTTTCTTTCTTCTTCTTTTTTTTTTTTTTTTTTTTGCGGGTTCAATACTTAGTACCACAATCCAAGTGCTCCCACTGAGCTACACCCCTAGCCCTGAAACTTGTCTTCCTTAACAGACTTTCTAAGTCATAAAGGAAGATTTGCCATCTTTTTATGAGCTCAGATTTTGTTAAACTAACCCAGTTTGGTTAGCTCAATCGTAGGAGTGGCAACTTTATCATTCAGTAGAATGGCATGGTTCATCCTTATCTGAGCTTCTAACTTTGAATAAACTCTAAAACATCTTTGTTTCCCTTAATAATAATATGCACCTATAATTCAATTATCTACCCTCTTTAAAAGATTTAAAGGTACAAGATTCTTGGCTCTTCTAATTTCTCATTTCTGGCTCTTTTGTCTCTATACCTTTTCATCTATACCAATACTTGAAGTAATGAACTCCATAAATTCATTGCCAGGTATATAAAAGGTATACATACACACACACACACACACACACACACACACACAGACATATACACCATTTTCTTGGACTTGAAGTCTTCGTTTACCTGCCAGAAGAATGGATACTTAGGAAACATAATATTTATGATTTAATTTGCTATTTTCCCCTTCAAATTTAGTAATTCGTGATGAGGAATCTTTGGCATGTGAGTCTAACTGCGAAAAAAGTAAAAATAAGTATAGGCTATATTCAAAATAAAGTTTGCCAAGCGTGGTGGCACACGCCTGTAATTCCAGTGACTTGGAAGGCTGAGACAGGAGGATTCCAAGTTCGAGGCCAGCCTTAGCAATTTAGCAACGCTCTAAGCAACTTAGCAAGACAAAATAAAAAATGAAAATGTCTGGGCATGTGGCTCCAGGGTAAAACGTCCCTGGGTTCAATCTCCAGTGCCCCGCAAAAAAACTTTATTAAGTAGACGTTCGTTCAAGGCCAGCCTCAGCAACTTAACTAGACCCTCAGTAACTTAGCAAGATCCTATTTCAAATTAAAAAATTAAAAGGAACTGAGAGGGCTGCAGTTATGGCTCAGTGGTAGAGCGCTTGCCTAGCACATGTGAGGCACTGGGCTCAATCCTCAGCATCACATAAAAATAAATAAATAAAATAAAGGTATCATGTCCATCTACAACTAAAAAAAAAAAGGGACTGAGAATATAGCTCAGTGGAAAAGCACTCCTTTTCCTGTTTTCAATCCCTAGCACCAAAAAAAGAAGAAAAAAAACCAAAACTCATTAAGTCCTATAAGGATAAAATTATATTTTTACAATCTAGAAACCCTTCGTGACTAGAAGATATCAATGGAAAAAAAGTCACTGTGTTTCAGTCATTAAAATGATAAACAGCTAAATAGTTGGGTATGTTTAAGAAAGAACAACAATCTTTCCTCATGAAAGAAGGATATTGCAGCTCCACTGTGAAACAGGCCCATAGCTACTCATCACTGCTCTAGCCTTTTCTCTTTACAGACTAATAGTCGATCGCATACAATTACCTCATTCTCTTGCTCATACTCATCTCTCTAAACACACACAACTGTGTATTTGAGAATTCCAAGTGAAAACTGTCTACCACACTGTGAAAAGGCTGCAGACAAAAGAGCCAGAAATGAGAAATTAGAAGAGCCAAGAATCTTGTCAAATTGCATTGGCATTTCTCTGAATGGGAACAAAACTTCTTTTTGTCCCTTCAGCAAAGTTAGTGCCATGCTCATAGCAAGGGAGACTGCTTCTTAGCAAGAGAAAGGCCCACTGAACTTAACGAGATCACATTTATTTAAGCTGTTTCTTCTCCCCATCAAGATAAGAACATAATCTGAAGCCCCAGAGTTTCCAGGACTACGGTCAATCCACAAATCCCAGGAAACCATAGGAAACACTGAATGGGAATGTTCATTGGCATCTTTTTAGGTAGAAGTGAATGCTTTCATCAGATTATAAAAAGTGATCTTGGTCCAAAAAAAGCCTGAGAACCACTCCTTTAAGATCTGTATTCTTCAGGGTGACCACTTTGAAATCAAGTATAATGGAGCCCCTTTGTATCTGAAATGACCTCAAGAGGTTTCACAACATTCTCAAAGCAAAACGAATCTTCCTGTACACTAGTGTCTCAGCGCACTTCTATTTTTCTAAAAGTCCATAACATAAAATTCCATAAAATGAGGGCTGGGGCGGTAGCTCAGTGGTAGAGCGCTTGCCTACCATGCGTGAGGCACTGGGTTTGACCCTCAGCACCACATATAAATAATAAAATAAAGATCCATCAACAACTAAAAAAGTATTAAAAAAAAAATTCCATAAAAATGAGGAACTTTCAGAACTTCAGTAATTTCATGGAAGAATTCCAAATAAATCTATATTATACTGATTTGTCTCAATAACAAACTGTATACTTGTTTGGTTTATGAGGGGAAAAGTTCTAAAAGCCAAGGCTTACTAAGGGTAAAAGGTAGTTAAAAGAACTAAAAACCTAAAAATAGTGTTGAAATATAAACTCAAAGAGCCCAGAAATAGCCAGGCATAGTGACACACACCAGTAATCCTAGTGATTTGGGAGGCTCTAGCAGGAGGATTGCAAGTTTGAGACCAGCCTCAACAACTTAGCAAAGCCCTAAGCAATTCAGCAAAACCCTGTCTCAAAATAAAAAAATGAAAAAGGGGGCTGGAGTTGTGGCTCAGTGGTAGAGTACTTGCCCAGCATGTGTGAGACACTGGGTCTGATCCTCAGCACCACATAAAAGTAAATAAACAAAATAAAGGTATTGTGTCCATTTAGAACTAAAAATTTAAAAATCTAATAAATAATTAAATAAATAAATAATTTAAAAGACTGGGGATGTAGCTCAGTGGTAAAGAACTCCTCGGTTTAATCCCTAATACCCACTCTGCCAAAAAAAAAAAAGAGCCCAGAAACTACCAGCTTAAAGGATGATTTATTTGATTTCTAAAATGATGTGAAATAATCTCAATGTTTTCATTCTTGATATTTCTTTCTACCTATCTTTCATAAAATATACCTAAACAAGCTAGACTTCAATAGTGCCTCTTATTTTTCAAAAATCTATGGCTAGAAACTAAAAATCCAATTTCTATTTCTATTTCAATTATAGAATAAGTTACAACTTTATTAGATATACATTTGAATATTTTAAAAGTTTAGAAAAAGGAAAGTTGACCTCAATTTCAGAAGAACTAATATAATGAAATACCCGTTTTTATCTATTAGCCAAAGATAACTCAGTAAAACTGGAACAGACTTGCTTTCTGTGAGTTACTTTCTACAGGTCTGGTAAGAGCAGAAAAACTTTACCTAGCTCGGAGGTCAGCCACTTGATCAGTCATCTGCCCCAGCATTTTGCAGGTTCCCAGGATCTCCCTGCGTTCCTTGCCTGCACAAAGTTCACCAACTTTTCCAGCTTCATCTAAGATCTGCCTGATGGCCTGTTCACCAGCATCCCCTAAAATAAAGCGATAGTCAATGTCTGCATTGTAGACACATTAAACATTTAGAGAGGATACTTTACACATCATTTCATTCATTAAGGAATAGATGATTTTAAATGACAAGTGAACAGACAATTAGCAATCCATCTGATAGCTAATAGCCAAGCGATGCCCTTACAACCGAGGCTGAGGTTTCAACCACAGACACTGCTAAAATAGATACTTGGAACCATATCCATTTGGAGATACTAAGCAGCTTGTGATAATAATATGGATGATGAAAATAGGCTGTACTAATTTAATAGTACTTAGCACCTCCAAACTCCATTAGGCTTTTTACTCATTCAAATGTTAATCTAAAGCTGAATAAATATTAAATTAGAAAGTATACAAAGCCAAACTCAATAACCTTCTTGGATCTTATCTTTATATAGTCAACTTCACTTTCCAATTTTTATTGACATTACTATTTAATCTACTTAATTAAGTACTCTATTGACATAAATGGAAGTTTACTCAATGGGAATTAGCAGAGAAGAGCTCTTATTCAAAATAATTACCTTTCCAATTCCAGGAATGGGTGAACCAATAATTTGGCAAAGACTGCCCAGTTCAGCTTTGTTTATTCCTCCACAATGAGAGGTGATATGGCTTATGCCCTTCATCCTTTTAAGGTCCATTAATGCTTCCGCTAGTTAAAACTATCAGAAGATGGGATATGTTCCAAAGTGCTATAGTAGTTATCTCAGGATTACAAGATTATGGAGGATTTCTTCCATTCTTTCATTTGCTTCAATTTTAGCTTTTTATTCTATGTATCAGAAAAACTAAAGCAAAACTAAAGGGTTACCTGGGGAGGCACTGGGGTCACGGAGCCAACCTTTGGCCTGGTTCAGTTTGGAGTCTATGGAGGCCAATGCTCTCTTCATGGCTTCAGTGTCCTTTTGAAGAGAAATCCCACAATTATTTTCTTTGCAAACACTGAGGTACCATAAAACAAAATAGAGGAGTAGTTATAGCACTAACATACAATAGCTAAGGTAATCCTACAATGGTCTTAATAATCTCATCACAACACAATTCTTATTGCTATCAAAATGCAGCATCGTGCATGCAAATCTTCAGTTAATTCTATTCTGTTTCCTGGTGTCTATTGCTAAAACTGTGAAAACTGGTAAAACTGCTCAAGCCAAAAGATGTTTAATGTCTTCAACAGAAAAAAGCTCTGTTGTCACATGCCTCATTATCAGCCTTTCTACTAGTCAACATTCATCTATTGCAGCCTTGCCAGAGCCCTCCCCACTTTAGGAAGCCTCATTAGTATGTGGTGCCACAAATCACAATTCTTTTACATCTTGTTGTGAAATACACAAACTGGATGATGTTTCCCTTTATTTAGTTAATCTGAAAATCTTGGAATTACTGGTTGGAAAAAGAAATTTTTTAAGTTAATGGAGCAGTTTTAATTCTCCAAATAAACTATTTAATGTTACACAAGGGAAAATTATCTTTCAGCTCTTCCTTGCTACATCTCATCCTTAGTTTCTTTATGATCCCTAACCTGGAAAAGGAGGCAGCATATAATAAATGGGTCTTGATTTACTGTTTACAACCAGGATTCATGATGATGAGCATAAGATCTCCCAGGATACAGCTGAGAGGCAACACATTAATCCCTCTAAAAAATGTGTGTATTTTGGGGGCTGGGATTGTGGCTCAGTGGTAGAGCACTTGCCTCGCATGCGTGAGGCACTGGGTTTGATCCTCAGCACCACATAAAAATAAATAAATAAAATAAAGATATTGTGTCCATCTACAACTAAAAAAAATTTTTTTAAAGTGTGTATTTTCATAAAATTTGAACAGAGAAAAATGCAGAGAACAGTACAACAAATACCCATGTACCCATTCTCAGAATTGACTGGCCATCTCTTCAGGCTCTATTTAATATCTTAAAAGAAAGTCTATCTCATTTTTTGCTCCAGGGAATTGACTCCTATAGAGTCAATTCATCAAAACACAGAGTTAAACCCTAAAATTCTAGCCAATGTCCTATATTCCTAACTTTTCTCTATTTCCAGTCCTAAAGAACTGAGGTTCTTTTTTTTAAATATTTTTTAGTTATACATGGACACAGCGTCTTTATTTTGTTTATTTATTTTTATGTGGTGCTGAGGATTGAACCCAGTGCCTCACACGTGGGAGGCAAGCGCTCTGCCACTGAGCCACAACCTCAGCCCCTGAACTGAGGTTCTTAATGGTGTTATACCACCAATTTTACACAAGAGGGCACCAGGAGCATTCCCACTTCCAATTCAAAGGAGACTAGCACTAGCATAAATAAAAAGCACTGGCTGCTTTTATAACCAGGCTTTAGGTTAGCAACTTGAGCCCAGCATTTTCAAAGTCCCTATTCAAATGATAGGGCTCCCAACTTTAGCATTCCCTCCTTTCCCATCTAAACAGATAGACTATTTTTTTGTTCTAACCTTATTTCTCAGCCACAGCAACAAAAAAGAGGTTAACTAAATAACTAAAAAAAAGTAAAATATTGGGGCTGGGATTGTAGCTCAGTGATAGAGCGCTTGCCTCACATGTGTGAGGCACTGGGTTCAATCCTCAGCACCACATAAAAAATAAATAAATAAAGATACTGTGTCCATCTACAACTAAAAAAAAAATTTTTTAAAGTAAAATATTTTTATTATCAAGTTACATGGAATTATGGTAGCTATCAATAAAATGTAGCATCATAAGATCTGAAAATCCATTTGTAACTAATACAAATAAACAAGCAGTATTTCTGAATGCTTTGATTTTCTGTGGTTTAAATGTGTTCCTCTCTTCTACCTTGTTTTATATTAATTTGTACAGCAAACCTTGCCTCCAAACGCTTGATTCCAAATTAGCAAGGTCCAAAACAATATCTTCTTAAAAGAAAATCTCAGGTAACTCCTAACCTCAGGGAGATAGATAGCCTTCGGGGTTTAACACAAAGTTATGGGGTATAACACAAGTTATCTAGGTATAGATTAAAACACACCCACACACACATACACAAGATCTTACTTAGAAAGTATGTGCACACCCTGGAGAAGAGAAATTGTGTCAATGTAAAAATATTTAATTTAAAGCCTGCTAATAGCATTTCCTTAACACAATTTCATTTTCAGTGAGAAAACCAATAAAGTATTACATTTCAAAACCTAAATTCAAAAGGAAGGGAAAGCCCTACATGTTAGATATTGCTTTTTCCACTTTTCCCCTCAATTATCTCACTGAATCTCAAATTTAAACGTAATTTGATATTACAAATTAAGAAACAGAGAATCACTCCTAGAAATCAGTTGATCTCAGGTTTGTTGGGTTTTGTCTTGTTTTGCTGCAGTACTAGGGATCGAATCTGGGACCTCAGGCATGCTAGGCAAGCACTCTACCACTGAGCTACGTCCCCAATCCTTGTTTTATTTTGCAACAGGGTCTCACTAAGTTGGCCTGGCCATCCTCAAACCCACGATCCTGCCTTAACCTCCCAAGCAGCTGGGATTACAGACATGTACCCAGCCACCTCAGGCTTGTTCACTCCAGATTTCATTCTTTTATTTCAGTTGAAACTTGAGAATCTTTTTCTTTTACCAAAGAAAGTTGCCAATGATGTCATTAAGCTTCTACAACAGTCACAAATCTCTCTTTTCAGCTTTGGCTTTGGTTGATACTGCCCACAAAATAAACTCTAGACATCAAATTCATAATCCTCATGAACATAAATGACTGCTCTTATCCTCCAATGCCCCAGAATGATTTGAAATACAATGGAAAAATAAGCTTTGCTCTATTCAGCATCCTCAAAAATCATTTCTTTTTTCTCCCCAATAAAGCTCACATGGCTACTATACTACAAAAAAAAAAGAATATGATTCTTAGGAAGTGAGTAATTTACTCCTGAATGGTAGATCTGACACCACCAAGAAGTTAAAATTTAGAGATACTCATTTTCCCCCTAAGCAAAATCAAGGGCAAATTTGAAATTAAGCCACATTTTACAACTGGGAATTTCAATTAGTTAGCAGGGTTTGTCTTTGCTCTTGCTTGGTTTTGTTTTCCTTCTGTACTAGGGATTAAACCTAAGGGCACTTTACCAATGAGCTACATACCAAGCCCTTTTTATTTTTTACTTTTGAGACAGGGTCTCCGTAAATTGCTGAGGGTCTTGATAAATTGCCCTTGAACTTACAGTCCTCCTGCCTCAATCCCAATAGCTGGAATTACAGGCATGTGCCTCTGCACCTGATAGTTATCAGTTTTTAATAATGAATTTTACACCATTTTGGAGATTTAAAACCTGTCATTGAAAGAGCCACCTTAAATTTTTTCTGGAATAGAGCAGGTTATAAACAATAATTTAAACACAATACAGTGCAATGTCATATCTATTAAAAACAAAAGTGTTTATGGGAACAAATATTTTGGTCTCCTAAGAACCTTATATATTTCTTCTGCAGGACAGTATTTAAGATGAAGCGGATGAAATTCTGTCGTAAGAAACGTAAGTATACTAATTTTGGGATATAACATAAACAAATTCACTAAACACTAAGGATTAGAACTCAATTTGCAGATGTATTTACAAAAGATGAAAATAATTACAATCCTGTGGACAACCATACTATGCCCCAAGCATTTCGTTAAACTGTCGTGTTAAGTCTAAGTACCCAGAGTACAATCTGAATATGAAATAGAAGAAAATACAACACTTTTATTTGAGTATTCTTCTCCATAAAAATCTGTATTTATGGAAAAAGTCTCTACCAATGTTTTATTGGTTTTTTGTTTGTTTTTGTTTTGTTTTTTCAAAGAGTTAAGAGTAAAAATGACCAGATCTAGTCATGCAGCTTTGAGATAGCTAGCAGGTAGTATTTATCTAGTTCCCTACCCCCATAGCCCCTTTTACCATAAAACTCTTATCGGATCAAATTTTAAATGAAAAAATGCAGCCTTGGCACTGTTTTCCACAAACCAAAAGGTGGAAGGTCATCCTAAGAGAACACCTTTTTACATGATTTTCCAGGAACTGAAACACTCCTAAAATTCAATGTATGTTTAGGCCTCAAAAACACCTGTGAATAATAGTGAGCTCCTCCTATACAGGATCAAGAAGAACTATAGTTAGGAAAGTGATGTCCTGAAATTCCAGGAATTTAAAATTTAAAATTGGAAATTTTAAATAGCACTTCCAAGCTGCTTTTCCCTACTTTCACTAACACCTTCCTTCCCACTCCATCCCATTTCTGATAACATTTTCACTAATACAACTCCAAGGTTCTAAACAAGAGTGTTTCTGGCAAGAACAGACTGAACAAGGGAGAGAAAGTTGCCTACTCCTGAGACTTCAGGCTAGTTACCTTCTCTGGGCCTCAGTTCCTCATCTCTATGAATACCTTCCCAGCTCTAAAAATCTAGGCCACCTATGAGCATGCAACCAGATGTATCAGCTAGCTGCAGATAACAGATCAGAAAGGAAACATCAAGTCCTTTAACATTTGGGGGATTTTCTCTTTATTGGGGAAGAAAAAAGAATAATATACCATAAATGCCTGAATTAACCATCTATCCTGAACGAACAGAAAAATCTTTCTTTCTATTAGCTGCTAAACCAAAACACTAAAACAAAAAGTTCACATAAAACCTTTTAAAAAATAATCAAATAGGAGTTGGAGTTGTAGCTCAGTGGTAGAGCACTTGCCTACCCTGTGTGAGGCACTGGGTTCAATCCTCGGCATCACATAAAAATAAATAAATTAAATAAAGGTATAAAAAATATTGTTATCTGTTAAAAAAAAAAAAGAAAAGGAAAAGGAAAAACAATCAAATAAAATTCAGCCCTTAAGTCCCAATGGTTTGTAGTAAGGGCTAATATTACAGGGCTGCATGTTCTAACCAATATTTCCTTCTTTGGTAAAGTATAGTGATCTTACATGCAAGACAGCTGAGTCAGTCACTACTTTTACTCATCACCAGTCTAGGACCACAGTGGGAGGAAACTCCCCACAACTCATTTTGAATAAACATATTTAATGACTCAAGATATCTTAACAGTGAAATGCTTTTCAAATTTATCTCTCACTTTTACTTCATTTCCAACATGCAACAAGATACAATATAAAGACAAAAAAAAGATTAATATTGAGTATTAAATGTATAAACAATAGTATTAGAATTGTGTTGAACTCAAATTCTTTTGATTCATAATGTATTCCCAGGAAAAAAATATTAACTTGATTTTCAATGATCACTATGATTGTTGATTTAAGAAAGGACAATTTTTAATTTTAAAAGAAATAAAGTGTTTAAGTCAAAGATCTTTTTTTAATTTGAAAATCTGCAATATGAACGTAGTTATAAAAGGTCAAACAGCCATTGCATTGCCTTTTTAAAATCTGAACTTATTTGGCAAAACGCACTTTTTAATCAAGAATTCATTCCACTTACTTTCTTCCCCCATTTTTCTAGAGGAACCATCACTTTCCAGAAGAATACTGCACCAATGGGGAAGCATGAAACAAGTATGGCAAGACAAAGTTAATTATATATTAGTAGGGCCAAAAGGAGGTGAAAGACACTGTATGCATTGAACAGAATGGGAACTCAGTGGTAACAGACACAAGGTCTGATTAATTCACTGCTTACAGTTAAGCACTGAAAGATGCATAACCCTATTAAACAGAAAAATAGCCCAAATCCTAGTTACCAATATCAGTGTTTAAGGTAAATTTTTTTCTCAATATCCTTGTAACTAATAAAAATTATTTTTTAGGGGGTGAGCAGAGGCAAGAGTGGATGGGGACAGGGTTGGGAGTAAGAGCTGTCATGTTTTCTCTTTTTATAGTATTTTTATTTTTTGGAAACAGTTAAATGTGTAATAAAAGCAAACAAGTTTTAAAAAATCTTGTTCAATTTGATGTCATGTATTTGAGCTTCTTTTGCGTGAACTTACTGAATTTACTTTCTTTCACTCCTGATAAAGTAAGTTTTGCAACATCCTAACCAACTTACTTTCTCCTAGATGAACATAAAATTGGGACAGCTTTAAGATCACACATGGTGAGGAACAGGTCTATTCCTCTTATATATCCTCCCAAGTACCTAATCCCCCTCCTGAAAAACTCAACGGAGGTGTTGTGTTGCGTTGTGTTTTATTTTGTTAAAGAAGCAGCACTTGATGGCACTTATACAAAATAAAGCTGAGCACTTATTCACTAAATGATAGATGACTTTCCCCTCAAAAATAGGGAAACATTAAAATTAAATGCCTGTTCCTCCTTACTACCTTCTCATTCACTAAAAGCAAAGGAAAGAGATTAGTTTAGGGAAAACATGAAGTCAGAAAATTATGGCTGATTCACAGCTTAGTCCACGTAGTAAGCCAAGGATGAAGTTAGAAAAACCACTAGATATACATAGTTTACTTCTTTTTCTCCTTTTGATTTTAACAAATCAAAAGATTGTTATGCAGGACAGGTGCCTCATCTAAGCTCTCTAGACTACTCATTTTCATTTTGACTTAAAAGTTCAATTATACAACTCCAAAAGCAAAACTTCAGAGCCCGCCAAGAAGACTGGTAGGATAGGAGATACAGAGATGATATTAGCTGGAAATCTCCCTTCCCTAAAGCAGGGTCTACACACAGGTAACTCAATGGTTACCCAGCTACCTGGGGAAAACTGTGCCTCAAATGAAGTCAGTGGGAATGACCAGGCAAAATAAGTCCTAAGGATCCTGCTAAAAAGAGATAAAAGCACATACCAAATACAGAAATCCTGATGGCCCTAAGTAATGTGTTTGCTTTTGTCCTCCCCTCCACCCCCACTCCAAGAAATAGCTCAGTCTGAGCCAGAGTCAAACAGTCTGTGCAGCATAGCCAGGGTCCCATATTAAATCACATTCTAACGCATATTCGAGCACAGTGTTACACACCGGTAGACAGAATAAGGCACGGCACACAGCACAAGAAAACCCAGAGACATGCTTGTTCTGTTTTTAAGCAAAAAAGAAACTAAAGGGCAAGAGAAAGCTTACCTTCTAAACGTGAGAAAAAGAATAAAACAAACAAGAGAACAACAACAAAAAAAAAGATGCATAAAGAAGTCACAACAGGGAAGTAAAGGTATGCAAAAGCAAAATTAAATCAATATCAAAGATTTAAAATGATTTTACCATATAAATTTAAAATATACTCTTAGAACCAGTTGAAGAACTGCACATCATGAGAAAATGCCTGTTAAACAAATCCATAGTTAGAATAAACTAATTTATTATCCATTGTTAAATTACCTTCCTGAGTAAAAGAGAGAGGGCTGGTGATTTTAGGCCCCTGCTTTAACCATACCTTCTAAGTGTCTTGGAGGACAATCATATCTCTACTCAACACCCAACAGAAGTCAAACTATAAAATCCCCTCTCCAGTCATCTACCCACCTGCTGGGTGACTCTGAAGACATCTGGGTCATACATGGGAAAGCTAGATCCTAGGGCAAGCAGTATATTTCCCAAACTGCCTGCATCTTGGGCTCCCAAGTATAAACACAAATGTCTCTGTTCTCCCAGACCTGGAAGCTTTATTCATAGTCACTACATAGGAAAAAGTGGACCAGAGTGGCAGTAACACAAAACCACTGCTGACAGACTCTAGAAAGAATCCACAGACCCCCTTGAGCCCAAGAAGAGGTTCTAGACAGAGTGAAGGGATCTCACGAACTAACAAGTGTAAAGACAAATATTTTAAATGATCTTTCCATAAGAAAAGGAAATAATGAAGGAGCACATGTAGAAATACTAAGATGTTTCTCTCTATATTTCTCTGAATCAAAGGTTGGGTAAAGGAAAATTTTCCATGAAGTTTAGAATTACAGGCATATTCTTTGTCTGTCTTAGTCACCTGGCAACAATCACCCACATAGAAGGTAGGGATCCCACCCAGGGGACTACACATTCCTCTATCAGCCCAATCAATGAGAACCCAACCTGAAGGAAAGGCTACCCACCTCAGCCTTCAACCAATAGTCACCCCACATGCCTGTTTATTTATTCTACCTTTGAACAACATAAATCTGAGAAAGTGGCAAGTAACCCATGAAACAAAAGTGAAGAAGAAATTACATTCACAATACCTAAGGTTTTTGTTTTTGTTTTTGTTTTCTAAATGGTGGTGCTGGGGATTGAACCCAGGGCCTTGTGCATGCAAGGCAAGCAGGCACTCTGCCAACTGAGCTATATCCCCAGCCCTCTAAGTACTCATATGCTATACACAATTACAAGATAAAATGTGCAACAGGTAACAATCAAAATCACCCAGGAGGGGAGAATTCAGGATTTTGCTTATTTGTCCTCCACTAATACTTACCTTGCTGGCCCAGGCATCTTCATCCCAAGAAGTGAGTTGTAATACACGAATGATCTCATTAATTTCAGCACTCATCTTTTCTACAGTAAAATTGCGATTCTTCAAAGCTTCTTCAATTCCTTGGTTTTTTGAGTTTTTAGTTGTTACAAAAATCTTCATAGCTATAAAAATAAACAAAAGATCAGCAACTGAAGTTGGAATTAAATCTTGTTGTGTGACAATATTCACACAAGATGTTCCACACTTTGAACACATGTTTTGGACTTCTAAGGTCTTAAAAAGAATATACAAAAACAAACCCTATAAATCTGCCAATAAAGTTCCAATATTAGCAACTTTTATTGCAAAGGAAACTAAAGACACAAAACATCACCACAATATGATTAGGGAACTAATTTAACATGTATATATTGATGATTTATAATCACAAAATATCTAATATTTTTTAATATCCTTCCAAATAAGCTATCATCCTGGACCCTGAAACTGACTTCATCCACTGCAAGCCTAATGGGACAGGATGAAAACCATCAATAATACTGTAGAGTATCCTGCTGCCTCCAATCTCAGGAGAAGACCCAAAAGAATCATGTTTATCTTCCAGGACTTCTCTCAATATGGACTTTCTATCTCCCAGAAGTAAAAAAGAAAAAACTAAGAATAATAATAAGGAGCATTACAGAAAGAATACTTTCCCATCAAATTATTGAAATTTCATAAGCAAAGATTAATTTAACACTTTGAGTTACCCAGATTAGAAAGAAACCATCTTCCAGTGCACGTAGAACAGATGGCTTCAAAACATATTCCCAGGGCTAGGGCTATAACTCAGTGGTAGAGTACTTGCCTAGCAGAGGTAAGGCCCTGGGTTTAATCCTCCCCTATCCTCTCATCTTTTGTGTGTGTGTGTGTGTGTGTGTGTGTGTGTGTGTGTGTGTGGTACTGGGGATTGAACCCAGGGCCTTGTGCATGCTAAGCATATACTCTACCACTGAGCTACATCCCAGCTCTCGGGTTCAATCCTAGCAACATGCACACATACCACAAACCCCCCCCCCATACACACAAATACTTCCCACATAAGATTCTATCTACAAATTTTTGTTTTGTAGTGCATGTAAGGGTACTTTGAACTCTTACATTCATATCTCCTTTTTTAACTTCTCTCTGAAACACAAGAGCAGGTAACTAGGGTCACGGTGATATGCCCCATAACATTTTAAAAATGAAGCTGACCTCTGAGAGCTAAACTAATTAACCAACAATCAGATTAAGATAATTATGTAAACCAAGAAGGGCTGGCATGGCCAGACACAGTGGTGCATCCCTGTAATCCTAGCCACTCTGGAGGCTGAAGCAAGAGGATCGTGAGTTTAAACTCAGCCTTAGCAACTTAGTGAGGCCCTAAGCAACTCAGTGAGACCCTGTCTCTAAATTTAAAAAGGCCCTGGAGGCTGGGAGTGTTGCTCAGTGGTGAGGCACCCTGGGTTCAACCTTTGGTACCAAAAAATAAAGGAAGAAAAGAAGGACTGGCACATACTAGACACTCAATAAGTACAAATCCCTCTTGCTAGGTGAGAAAGCAGCCACCATGTTTGCATTTCAGGGCTATGCTCAGTGTGAAGGTGGTCCCAGCTGGTGGCGAAAGAGCTGATCTATTCACAGTACAGAAAACAGTTAAATATCTTTTAGGAAAATTGTGCAAACATTTGAAAAGGACTCTAAGTTCACTTTTTTATCATACAGTACTCTATATGGCAATTCTAGTTCCTATTTTTCTATAACACAAGTTAAGGTGTAAAAGTCAATATCCATGATTACAGGAGATTCCACCTCTCAAGGAAAAGGTCCTGTTGGAGTTTTAAAAGAATAGGCTAGGCCACAGAAAGGGCAAGTTCAAACAAAGTACAGGAGAAGGAGAGCGTTTGAGATGAATCCTGTTTTCTAGCATCATGTACCATTATGTAACACCCAATCAATCAGATCTCACTTTTACCCAAGCTAAAGGACCTCAAAGGAAGCAGAAAAAGAAAATGAACTTCAGAGTTCAGAACATGCCAACATTTATTTCCCCTACAAAATAAAGTGCAAACAGGAAATACCTGAAATGAGAACTGGAAGCAGCTCTTTCACAGTGTTCATTGAGTTCACCAACATTACTCGGTGCTCCTGGTGAGTCAACTCCTGCTGTCTCTCATCAATCATCTTGGCCATCTTAGTCATTCCTGGGGCACAAGGAAGAAATGTTGCAGGGTACGGAGTAAAACAAGCATAGATTTGGCTCTCTCAGCCCAAATCCATTATGAATTACTATGAAAGTCCCAACCACCCTCTTATTTAAACAACAGATACTATCATCAAACCCTAGCATTTATGCAATTTTATTCCTTTCAATGAAAGTAATTTATTAAATGAAAACCCTAAATAAATTTTCATGTTTGACAAAAATATAGTCACAAATATTAGAAACAGAAATGAATTAATACATATTTGTAAAAAAAAATACATATTTTTTATATAAAAAATAAATGGAAAAGTGGAGTAAAAATATTTTACCAGGCTACTACACAGGTTTCACACCATATATCTGGCCACCATGCTGTGCTATTTAAGAATCTCATATGAGCCTAGTACTAAATACAGTGGCTAAAAAAGTTCTTTTTTCTAAGAAAGACAGTGATGTATTTTGTCTTCATCTTTACATTTTCTTAACTTTCTAATTTGTCCAAAATAAGCATATACTACTTTTTTGTTTTTTAATAATTTTTTAGTTGTCAACAATCACTTTATTTTATTTATTTTTATGTGGTGCTGAGAATCAAAGCCAGTGCCTCACACATGCTAGGCAAGCGCTCTACCACTGAGCCACAACCCCAGCCCAGCATATGCTACTTTATAATTAGAAACAAATAGAAATATAAAAATAATCACGTGGATGACAGTGTTTGATCTGTTGTTTTGCAATCAGTCTGGTAGAACTTTTTGTTTACTTTGGTTATTATTCAAAGGTGCTTGTGATTTTCTAAAGCTTTGATTTTCAAAGCTAAGATTTTTTATTAATTATCTATTTACTTACTTGTTTATTTTTGGTGCTGGGGAATGAGTGCAGGGGTGCTTTACCACTGAGCTACATCCCCCGTCCTTTTTATTCTTTATTTTGAGATAGGATCTATCTAAGCTGCTGCGGCTGGCCTCGAACTTTCAATCTTCCTGTCTCAGTCTCCCAAGTGGCTTGATTATGCCAGGCTACTCCTAGGATTTCTTAAGTTGTCTCACAGACCATCCAAAAAGAAGCAGAAAGGTGGTCAGTAGTTTCCTTTTGTCTGTTATGCATAAAATCCCATTTGAGGAAATAAAAAATTTTCACAGTGCTGTAAGAAAGTTTAGAATACAGCTCCAAAGCCAAAGAAAACCATTTCCAAGTGATCTTCTTAAATGTCATTAAAGTGACTACACTGGAAGCAAAAATACTGTAAGTAGCAGGGCATGGTGGCACATGCCTATCCTAGCTACTTAGGAGGCTAAAGCAGGTGGATCATAAATTCAAGGCCAGCCTCAGCAACTTAGCAAGACTCTGCCTCAAAATAAAAAAAATTAAAAGGGCCAGGCACAGTGGCAAATGCCTATAATGCCAGTGACTTTGGAGACTAAGGTAGGCGAATCACAAATTGAAGACCAGCCTCCACAATATAACAAGATCAGTTTAAAAAAACTGAGTGTGGTGGCACAGGCCTATAATCCGAGGATTGCAAATTGAAGGCTGGCCCTAAGCAACTTATTGACAACCTGTCTCAAAAAATAAAGGTCTGGAGATGTGGCTCAACAGTTAAGTGCCTCTGAGTTCAATCCCTAATGATAAAAAAAAGGCAGGGAGCTGGGGGATATAGCTCAGTTGGTAGAGTGTTTGCCTTGCATGCACAAGGCCCTTGGTTCTAATCCCCAGCACAACAACAACAACAACAAAAAATGGTTGGGGATGTGGCTCAGTGGTAGAACATCCATGGGTTCAATCCCCAGTACCTCAATTCATAACATATAATAACAGGACTAGGGATGTAGCTCTGTGGTATAGCATATTCCAGTCCTACGTTTAATCCCTAGTACAGAGGGAAAAAATACTGTTTAGCAAAACCCAACATTGTACATGAAACAAAAGATTTTAACAAGATAAATATCAAGTTAAATACCTTCATTGGCTCATTCCTTCTTTAATGACTCTCAAGGTCATGTTACCTGTCTAATATCAAAAGCTGGTATCTATTTGTGTATTTTGAATATTAAATACTCAGATGCCTAAACAATCATTTCAAAATGAGATTTAATCACAACAGCTCTTCTCTCCTAGATCTGATTATATTAGGCAACCTTGGGCTAGGGCATTAATCCACAATAGTAGGCAGGCTAATTAGCAAGCTAAGAGGTCAGAAAAAGCTAAAAGCCAGCTGGCAGACAGTAAAGGAATGCTGTGTAATGGGGAATGAAGAGGTCAGGATTCAGGGTGACCCTCAGCATTCCAGTAATAGAAAAGTATTTCCTACATTCTCCAGAAACATTTGCAATGTCAGTTTAATTCATTCCACAGGGCCAGAATTTGTAGAAAGCAGATTGAGGTTTCATAGACAATGACATCTCCTCAGCAGAAGCCCAGCATCAGCTCCATCAACAGAGCAGACACACCTGAAAGCCCAGTGCATGATCACCTATCTTCTGCAAAAAGAGAAGTATCCTTTCCTCATGATCCAACATGGAAAATCCATAAGAAAAAAATTTATTAGAAAAATTCAATATGACTAACCTGGCCCAAGATTCTTTGTATAAGTGACCAAATCTTCCATAGTCTCCACAACCTCTGCCACTGTAAGATATTCCAAAATTCCTTTGCAAACTCGAATAATTTTACGAACCTGAAAATGTATTTCAGAGTATTCAGTCAAATGAGTGAACTATACGTAGAAAACATGGCAATGCAAATGTGTAGCCGCTTAATTTTTTATTTTTAATCATTCTAAACAATTGTCAGTGTTCCATTATTATCTTTAAAACTAGTTTATTTGTCTGGGAGAGTTTGCATGGGCCTCAGATTACCTACCTCAGCCTCATCGAAGGTAAGGAGTAGGTCTGATGTGCCAGAGAGGATGCCTCTTGACCCATCAATTAGATAATCTCGAGCAGGCACTGAGTAAGGGTCTGACTGAAGCATCTGGGCTGCCTGGACAAGCTTGGTGCAAGCATTCTCAACCCTGGGAGAAAGAACATGGGTTAACCGGCAGAACCAAGCAGAAGACTATTATGGAGAGAATTTAAATGTATGTAAATTCAAGGTTTTTTTCCCGACATAAAAAATAGCCAAGACCAACTGATAATAGGATAAGGTTTCTAGATTTTATAATTTGCAGTTAATGGGAGAATACTCATTCATTCATTCTTTGTTTCAGTGCACCAAGTCCTTGTTCTTTGTTATTTCTTGGCAACAAAAAAATGATAGAACACATTTAGGACCTTTTACATTATGTTGCTATCTCTCTGTAACTCCTTTGTTTCCTTTACTCCTCTCCATCCTATACACACCACACTGCCACCAAAAGGCACTACATAAAGAACTGAAATCCTTGATAGTATTTTCAGATTTAACATCTGGAAATAAAACGCCAAGGTATCATGTTAATGAAATTCAATAACCAGAGGAAGCAAATGAAAAGGAAGAAACACAAAGAAAAAGTATTAATGCACAAATTTTTCATTCATGAGCTAAACAGACTTGTTTGACAAATCCATTGACCCAGATGCAAACAGCCTATAAAACTATGTTGTTAAAAAGATCACTGGCGGGGCTGGGGTTATGGCTCAGTGGTTGAGCGCTTGCCTCGCATACATGAGGCACTGGGTTCGATCCTCAGCACCACATAAAAATAAATAAATAAAGATATTGTGCTCATCTACAACTAAACAAAATATTAACAAAAAAAGATCACTGGCATTAATAACTGAACTAGTTATTAATACTTAATATATTTTATACAGACCACAAGATCAGCCAAAAGTTTGAATGGTGGGGAGGGCTGAGTTAATTTAAAAGAAGAATCCAAAATGCAAAAACAAAGTATTTCTCCTGGATCCTCCTGCACTACTAAAATGTACTTATTCATTCAATTATCTGTCCCTACAGAGAATCTAACAGATCATTTCCTCTAATCTCATATTGAATGTACCCATTGTTATCACTGAGTAACTTATAAAGATAAGGAACAAACTGCTTAAAGTTAAAATGCTTAGCCAAAATTACACATTCTCATTTGAAAACATAGCAAATGTCACATGCAAAAAAAAAAAAAAAAAAAGACTACTACACAGGATTATCTTGAGGATCAAATGCAATAATATAAAACTCTACAAGTATAAAGCAGTGTTGCCTTGTTAATAAAAAGAATTAAACCAACATAAGTATTTCAACTACATAAAAAGCACTTGGCTATACAAATGGCAGGTATATATATAAAGATGGAAAAAGCATTATTCTAACTCTCAAAAAGCATACCTTCCTAAGCTACAACACAAACATTGGTGCCATAAGACAGTACCTAATAAATATCAGTGAAGCACAAGACTTATTTGATACAGCTTTTGGTCAGTCTCAAGGGACTGAGTACTTTATTATTTTTAATTTTTAAATTGGAATTTTGGTTAAATTTTAAATTATGTAACATGTATATTCAGATATATTACACAAACATATACACATGTAAAATTAAAGGGGCATACAGTGAAAAATCTTCCCTCCATCATCCACCTTCTAAGCTCTCAAATTCAATTCCTCTTGCAGCCAATGCTGTTTCCTTCAGCGCTGCATTTCCTCTTCATAAGACATTTTTGGCACACAAAAACATTTTCTCTTTTTACACAAATAGTATCACACTAAGCACACTCTGCATTCTGCTTTATTTTACTTGGAAATGTTCTATTAAAAGTACATAACGAGGGGCTGGGGGAGATGGCTCAGTTGGTAGAGTGCTTGCCTCACATGCACAAGGCGCTGGGTTCAATCCTCAGAACCACAAAAAAAAAAAAAAAAAAAAGTACATAAAAAGAGGGGCTGGGGTTGTGGCTCAGTGGTAGAATGCTCGCCTCACATGTATGGAACACTGGATTTGATCCTCAGCACCACATAAAAACAAATAAATAAAATAAAGGTATTGTGTCCATCTACAACTAACAACTACAAGTCCTTGTTCTTTGTTATTTTAAGATATTTTTTTTAAAGTACATAAAGAGTTGCTTCAGGGGCTGGGATTGTGGCTCAGTGGTAGAACGCACAAGTGTGAGGCACTGGGTTCGATCCTCAGCACCACATAAAAATAAATAAAGATTTTGTGTCCATCTACAACTAGAAAAAAAATTTTTAAAAAGAGTTGCTTCATTCTTTTATACAGCTACATAATAGTTCATAATTTATTAGCCTGCTTCAATGAATCATCTTGAATACTCATTATTTTACCCTGTATTATCTGTAGGATACATTCTAGAAATGGAATTGCAAAATGAAAGGTACTGTCTCACCAATTAAGTGTATAAGCAAACTTTTGGATCTTCACCAATGATATATGATTGGATCCCAATATAGTTTGTGTGTTTCTTTGTTTCAATTAAAGAGAAAGTCATATAACATATAACCATTCAAATAACCATTTTAATGATACAATTCAATAGCACTTAGTACTCACAATGTTGTTCAATGACCACCTCTCTCTAGTATCAAAATTCTTTATCATCTCAGTAAACACCAAGTACTAATTAAGTAATCATTCCCCATTTCTCCCTTCTCCCATCCCTTGATAACCACTAATCTGCTTTCTGTCTCTGTAGATTTGCCTATATTTCCATAAAAGAATTCATACACCATGTAACCTTTATTGTCTATTTTCTTTTATGTAGCATAAAGTTTTCAAGGTTCATCCAAATTGTAGCTTTTATCAGTACCTCATTTCTTTTTTTTTTAAATTGGTTCTTTTTAATTATACATACATTAGGATTTTGACATAATTATAAAGCAGGGAATACAATTTGCTCTAATTCAGTCTCCAATATATCCTCTTTCCCTTCCCTCCTCTCTCTATGTCCCTTCCCTCTACTCTACTGATCTTTCTGCTCTTTACTTTTTTTTTTTAATATTTTTTAGTTTTAGATGGACACAATTTCTTTATTCTATTTTTATGTGGCGCTGAGGATCGAACCCAGTGCCTTACACATGCAAGGCAAGCGCTCTACCACTGAGCCACAATCTCAGCCCTCTGCTATTTACTCTTTTCCATTGTGTATATACATGTCACAATTTTCTTTATCCATTCATGCACTGATGGACATCTGGTTTGTTTATACCTCTTGGCAATCATAAATAATGGTGCTATAAACATTCATGTATAAGTTTCTGTGTGGACATATGTTTTCATTTCTCTTGGATATTACATCTAGTAAGGGAATTTTAGATAATACACTAATTCCATGTTTAACTTTTTTTTTTTTTTTTTGGTATTGGGCATTGAACTCGGGGAACTCAACCACTGAGCTGTATCCCCAGCCCTATTTTGTATTTTATTTAGAAACAGGGTCTCAATGAGTTGCTTACTACCTCATTTTTGCTGAGGCTGGCTTTGAACTGACAATCCTCCTGCCTCTGCTTCCCCAGCCACTGAGATTACAGGCATGTGCCACCGTGCCCGGTTTCCATGTTTAACTTTTTTGAGAAAATGTTTACCAGTTCTGCACCACTTTACATTCTCAGCAGTAACAAAGGAGTTCCTAATGCTGCACATCCTCAACACCTGTTATTTTTCATTTTGTTTTTATTAAAGCCAGCCAAATAATATCTCATAGTTTGTATTTGCATTTCTTCAATGACAAATGATGGTGAACATCTTTTGATATGCTTGCCCATTTTGACATCTTTTTGAAGAAATGTCTATTCAAAGTCCTTTACCTATTTTTTCAATTTGGTTGTCTTTATATGTGCTAGATATTAAACCCTCATCAGATATACAATTTGCAAATGCCTTTTCCTGTTCTGTTGGTTGTCTTTTTATTCAACATAGTTTTAACTTCCATTCTTCTTATTATGAATAAGGTTGAAGAAATTTTCATATTTTTAAAATTATAAAAGCTTGGTGTGTGGCACATGCCCATAATTCCAGTTATCCAGGAGGCTGAGGTGGGAGGATCACTTCAGCCCAGAAATTTCAGACCAGGCTGAACAACATAGTGAAATCTCATCTCGAAAAAATAAAGTTAAAATAAAATCACAACAAATTTTTCAAACAAATACCATCTACCTGTCTACAACCAGTTTTAAAATACTAACTCAGTATCTAACATATTCAGTGCAATTCAGAAACTGTTACCAGAGTCCTAGGACAGAGGCCCAACTCTGGGAATCTCAATTATCAGGTACAACCACTCACCCCAAAAACCAAACAGAAAAAGTAGTGGTGAAAAGTAGGAAAGGAACTTTAATCAGTATAGCTATACTGATAAGACACAAGGGACCAATGTTTCTAACCTTGTCTTCAGGGTTACTGACATGAGCTCCCAGATTAGGGAGACAAGAGGGACCAGAAAAATACGCACAGTCAAGTAGTCTTGATATCATTATCTCAGGATTGGTCAGGCAGGACCTTTTGGAATTGATAAGAAAGTTGCTATGCCTGATGGGTGGTTTTGACTTATCATAGGATATTTATGGATTAGACCTATTTTTTCTGGAATACAAGGTAACTGACTCATAGAGCAAAGGAGACAGATTTCAAAATGCAAGCAGAGATACCAAGTTTTTTACATTTGCAGGCCAAATGAAGAGTCAGTGGTTCTAGCAAAAGCAATCTCTAAGTCCTTGTTATAACACTAACAATACAGAGTTATTGTTAGACTCCTGGTTTAAGGGCTCAGTCCAAGACTACACTCACTTCAGATACCAATCACAAGTAACAGGTGCCTCAGGTACCTACACTTCTGTCTGACTTGACTACTATCATGAACAAGCCCCATCAATAACATAGACCAAACAAGTCTGTGTCTTTCCATAATGAGACTTCTGTCCTAGGACCCTGGTATACCAGGTATTCAAAAAGACATGAGCCAGACACGGTGGCACACTCCTATAATCCCAAGAGCTTGGGAGGCTCAGGCAGGAGGATCACGAGTTCTAAGCCAGCCTCAGCAAAAGTGAAGTGCTAAGCAACTCAGTCAGACCCTGTCTCCAAATAAAATAGAAAATAGGGCTGGGGATGTGGCTCAGTGGTCGAGTGCCCCTTAGTTCAATCCTCAGTTAGGAGGAGGAGGAGGTGGCGGAGAAGGAGGGGGAGGCGGTGGCGACAACAACATAAACATAACAACCATAATGAAGGAAAAAACAATCATTCAAAACCAACTCATTAATATCAAAGATGACAGAGTCACTAGACAAGAATACTAAGTTGGGGCTGGGATTGTAGCTCAGCGGTAGAGCGCTTGCCTCGCATGCGTGAGGCCCTGGGTTGGATCCTCAGCACCACATACAAGGCAGTAAAATAAAGACATTGTGTCCATCTACAACTAAAAAAAAAAAAAAAGAATACTAAGTTATTACAGCTGTAGTCTATATTTAAGATTGAGCACATTAGATGGATAAATGAGATGCATAAAAAAGACCCAAACAGAACACGTAGATGGGAAAAATAAAATGAGATACAAAAATACAATGTGAATTAGTATCAGATTAGATATCACAGGGAAAAAACATTCCTGAACTTGAAGTCATAACAGTAGAAACTATCCAAAATCAAATGGGGGTCAAAAAAAAATTTTTTTTAATTAAACAGTCAGTAAGCTATGAAACAACTCTAAAGAACCTCTTATCTGTACAAATGAAGCCTAAAAGGAAAGAAGGTGGCTGGGGTAAGGGGAATTATTTGAAGAAATAAAGGCTAAAATATTTCTAAACTTGAAGAAAACTATAAAGTCCTAGGTCTAAAAGGCTCAATAAACCCAATCACAAAAACATCAAGAGGACTAACTACACTAAGGCAATTATGGTGAAGTTCGTTAAAACTTATAGTACAAGAAACAGAGAACAGGGGCTGGGATTGTGGCGCAGTGGTAGCGTGTTTGCCTAGCATGCGTGAAGCACTGGGTTCGATCCTCAGCACCACATAAAAATAAAATAAAGATATTCTGTCCACCTACAACTAAAAAAATTAAAAAAAAAAAAGAAGAAACAGAGAACAGCAGACTTCTCACTGGAACCAGGAGACAATGGAGCAATATCTTTAAACTACTAAGAAATGTGGAGGGTGAGGAGGGATGGAGGTGTAGCTCATTGATAAAGTGTTTGCCTGGCATTGGGCAAGGCCCTGGGTTCAATTCTCAGCACTGACGACCCCACACAAAAAAACCCTGATACAGATCAACTTAAAATCTACATTCAGTGAAAATATACTTCAAAATTGAAGACAAAACACTTTTTCAGAAACATAAAAGCTGAAAGAATTCATCACCAGCAGAACTATACTATAAGAGACCTTACAGGAAGTCCTTCAGGAAAAAAGAAATAATGCCAGGTGAAAATCCAAAATTACACAAAAGGATGAAAGCTCTGTAAATGATAAGTATATAGGTAAACATGAAAACTTTTTTTTTCCAGCCAGGCGCGGTGGCTCACGCTTGTAATCCCAGCACTTAGGGAGGCTGAGACAGGAGAATCGTGAGTTCAAAGCCAGCCTCAGCAATGGCGAGGCACTAAGCAACTCAGTGAGACCCTGTCTCTACATAAAACACAAAATAGGGCTGGGGATGTGGCTCAGGGGTCAAGTGCCCCTGAGTTCAATCCCCGGTACCAAAAAAAAAAAACAAAACTTTTTTTTCCTATTTAAATACCTTTAAAATACAACCGATAGCTGGGCATGGTAGCACATGCCTGACTCAAGCGCTTGAGGTAGGAGGATCATAAGTTTGAGGCTAGCCTGGGCAACTTAGCAAAACCCTGTCTCAAAATAAAAAATTAAAAGGCTGGGGAAATAGTTCAGTCATAGAGTGCCCTTGGGTTCAATCCCAAGTCCTGCAAAATAAATAAATAAAATATAACTGACAGATTAGAGGAAAAAAACATTTTAAAAAGTAACCTGCTTTGGGGCTGGGATTATGGCGCAGTGGTAGCATACTCGCCTAGCACGCATAAAGCACTGGGTTCGATCCTCAGCACCACATAAAATAAAATAAAGATATTCTGTCACCTACAATTAAAAAATAAACATTTTAAAAAAAAAAGTAACCTGCTTTGGCTGACATTGGACAATGAAGACTGGCTTTGCCAATAATTATGACATATTATTTCCATAAATTAAATAAGTTAAATTTATGTGGAAATATATTTTAGATATGTATGTAATGTACAATATGGCAGAAAATACACTGCAACTTGTTAATCTTAAAATGTTAAATGAAAACTCAAAAATGTTCAAGAGGAATTTTTTTTTAATATTTATTTTTTAGTTGTAGGTGGACACAATATCTTTATTTTATTTTTATGTGGTGCTGAGGATCGAACCCAGTGCCACCCGCGTGCTAGGCGAGCACGCTACCACTGCACCATAACCCCAGCCTCTCAAGAGGAATTTTTTATAAGTCCTGTAGGGATAGACATTCACTCAATTGAAGACCACTAGTTGCGAAGACCATTGATACTTTGCTTCAGGCTTTTTACAGGTATTTCCTCTATCTGAAGAACCTGTCCTCCACCTGCTCTTTTGATTGATTGATTCCCCCTCCTGGTCTCTTAGACTCCATCTTTAAATGCCTCTTCCTCCAGGAAGTCACAACTTGTCTCCCCAATCTATGGATTATCTATGTGTTCCCAAAGAATTTACCACAGTTTCTCAGTTTAGTTCTCTCTCACACAAGACTGTAAGTTCAACAAAGCCAAGGATCCTTTTAAATTAATATATTCACAGAATTCACAGTCTAACGCATAATAAATGCTCAATATCTCTTCCACATGAAATAATTTAGACCACAGAAAGCATCTATAGAGTCCCCAACTTGATTTTATTTCCAGGAAACTTAAACCTAGATGAAATTATAGCAAATAAACATAAGCATCACAGAATGCAACTCCTGCGTTACATCTATTCACAAGGATCCAGTTACTGTATAAGCTTTTCAAATCTGAAAAAAATTTAAAACATTAAGAATAACCATTAGAGAGAAAGGAAACTGGAAAAAATAGGAAAACAGGAAGGAGTCTGTCTTGTCTGTGGAAAATGTGATTTTATTTAAACATTCAAGCTGCTGGCTTTTTACAGTGATCTTTAAAATAGAAATCTAAATTTTTAGAGAATAACTAGGGATATGGTCAAATTCCTAAGTAATTGTGTATCTTGACTATATGCTAATAATATTGATTTAGAGTATTAAAATCAATCACCTGGGGCCAGAGATATAGTTCAGTGATGGAGAACTTGCCTAGAATGCATCAAACCCTGGGTTTAATCCCTAGCAACCACACACATGCACGTGCACACACACACACGCAAAAACACAATTAACCAACTAAGGCTTCTCTCTGCCTTTCCATCTTCAATCTAAAAGTACCAGGAAATTCTTATGTTTAGATGAAATGACAGCCTCATAGACTCCCTAAACATACTCACTCGTGACTTGCTTCCCAGAATTAGCACCTGACATGATGTGAAGCAATTTAAGAGAAGCTTCCAAATTTCACAGTTCCATGTGATTTTTTTTAAATTTTGTTGTTGTTGTTGTTGTAGATGGACACAAGTCCTTTATTTATTTATTTTTATGTGGTGCTGATGATCGAACCCAATGCCTCACACGTGCCAGGCAAGCGCTCTACCACTGAGCCACAACCCCAGACCCCTGTGATTTTCATTATCACTAATTAAGAAGTTCAAACTTGGGTTCAGTTTTTGTTTTTGTTTTATGCAGTGCTGGGAATTAAACCTAGGGCCTCATGTATGCTAATCAAGTGCTCTACCACTGAGCTATATATCATAGACCTAAATTTTTTATTAAAAAAAAAACAAACAGATTCAGAGATTATAAAAAGACTGCCACAAGTCTCTCCCGCAACGAAAACAAATAACCTGAACTGCTTCCCCGTGTGTATATTTGTGTGTGTGAACATATTTATGGATATCTACAGATACATACATACATTGCATACTTTCTTTTTGAAAAATTTCCCTTAGGATAAGTTCATAGAATTGAAAATGAGGTAAAGTGTATGCTTTCCAAGATTATTTCTGAAGTTGGGGTTGGGGAGCTACAGATACTCTTTTACATTGTTTCTGAGCATGTAAATCAGCATATTCATTTCTTAGTGTCATATGGAACAATTTCATCCTATATATACACATATATGTATGTGTACAATTTTTTTCAATTCTTTTTAGTTTTATATGGACACAATGCCTCTATTTTTATGTGGTGCTGAGGATCGAACCCATTGCCTCACATGTGCTAGTCAAGTGCTCTACCACTGAGCCACAACTCCAGCCCCTGTGTACACTTTTTATATATATAAATCATGATGCAGTTACCCTTTGTATTAATTTCACTTTCATTATCAAATTTATTAACATAGAGGCTGGAGTTGTAGCTCAGTGGTAGAGCACTTGACTAGCACATGTGAGGCACTGGGTTTGATCCTCAGCACCACATAAAAAATAAATAAAGTTATTAAAAATATATATCAAAAGTTATTGACATAAACTGTTTATAATCACTTATACCATAAGTTTTTGTAGGATCTACAATGATGATCTTCTTTTATTCCTGACATTGTTAATTTATGTGTTAATTGTGTGGAAGGTGGGGTATGTGGGCTGATCAGCATAGAAGGTAGCAAATGGTAGCCACAGCCAGGAAGGTTCATCCACAGCTACTCTGTTCATTTCCCTGATCCCTGGTATACATACACTGCTTAGAGGGAGAGTGGCAGGGAGACTGGGACTATGGAATTCACTTGAATTTAGCCCCAGGAAAAGGCATTATTTCCCATATTTCATTTCCCTTCCTGTCTATCATGTAGAAAGGAGTCAAGGTCGTAGACACCTCCAGTTAGCTGCACATCTTACAGGTGTTACAGGTGAGGGTAGGTGGTGGACCCCTCCCCATGTCCCATCAGGGCCCAGGAGCCTTTGCAGGGAAGGGGCCCCAGAAGTGCAGGCAGGAACTCCAGAGAACAGCCTTGATGATTTCCTTTTCCACCCTTCATCTACAACTAACTTGTGCAAGTTTCTTCAGAATACCTTTGGTTCCTGATATTCCCCACTCCTCATACTGTTCTGAAATTTGTTTCTGAACTGATACCCTAACTCCTAGGATGCCTCCCTATAGCTCTAACCATCAGTCCTATGTTTAACTGATGCTTCTGGTTGTAAATATGGATTCCATTGGGTCCTATTTGGCTGCTCATATGGCTTTAAAAGCATCATGCCCTAATGATCATAGGATTTCTCTTCACATATTGCCCTTTGTGATCTCACCCTCCTATAACCCCTGTACTAGAAAAAGACAGTGGTTGGTTGTAAACCATTCACCCCCACAGTGGCCATATCCAAAGGTAGAACCTCAAACCTAGAGTAGGCAAGATTAGATACTGTCCCCACCCCCACTAGAATAAAATAACCCACAAGTCTCTTTTAAAGGTTCTTTCAGACTATGCTCAGAAAAAGTGAGGTACTAATCTTAAAATCCTTTTATTAAATTCTTTCATATACATTCTATTGATTCATTTAATTTATTGAGGACCTACTACATCCTATGATTTCTACAAATAGGAAGATTAAAAAAAAAAAAAAAGCCCCGGGGCTGGGATTGTAGCTCAGCGGTAGAGCGCTTGCCTTGCATGCGTGAGGCCCTGGGTTCGATCCTCAGCACCACATACAAAGCAATAAAATAAAGATATTATGTCCATCTACAGCTAAAAAATATATATATATATTTAAAAAAAAAAGCCCCTACCTTTAAGGATCAACCACCTAGGTAGAAGGAGATAGATATGCAAACAAACAAGTATATATTAATATTTATAAGTATGTCCAGCAAAAATTGAGAAAGCATAAAAGCAGGAGTGATCATTTTTATCTGAGTTGTTAGAAAAGTGATGGAGAAAGTGAAGATACTGCTCTTGCATTCACAAACTCGGCACTATTTATAAAAATGATGGTCATCACCATATCTCTCTGAGTTCTTTTTCCAGTAGGTATATCTCCTCTAATACCCCCCCCCAACACACACACACAGTCCCTTTTGTGAAAAATAACATTCATAGCAATGAGCCTGGTTCAACTGACTACAAAGGATAGCCTACCACCACAAAGAGCAGGTAGCACACTCACCCTGAAGCCACACAATCTCAATTTGATTTTATAAAAATCAGTAATCATATCCCAGCTCACTAAGTTAGCCATGGAAATGAGAGAAAGCATTAGAAAAAAATAACATAAAGGAGATAGTATGATGGGTCTATTTAGACATATGCTGGTCCATAATTTAAAACCAAAAGGCTCTCTAAAGCATTCAATAAGTTAACCTTTTATCCCTACTCCCCCAGAAAAACAAAACATGTCAAGGAAGAATAGAAGCAACTCATCCTATATCAAATTCACTGTTTTAATAAAAACACAAACTGACCTTAGACAGTACAGATACTTAGGTTATAAATATTGTCACAATAAAATGCATTGTTTGCTGAAGACTGAAGTTGTATGGAGCAGACCCAGAAAATGTGATTTCATAGACATCAAAGTACCCAGAGACCATAAACACATCTGACATACAAAGCACGAACAGCACCAAGGAGAGGAGAAGGAAAACAGGTAGAAGGAAGTTAGAGAATGCAGTCAGCTGATCTGTAAGGCCTTCTCTACTGTGGCCACGCACCTAGCACCTCCCTGGCTGCCATTTCCAACCAGTCAGGCCCAGGCATAATTATTCAGCAAGTAAAACTGACTGTCAGTTATTCTTTTTTTTTTTTTTTAATATTTTTTTAGTTGTTGATGGACCTTTATTTTATTCATTTATTTATATGTGGTGCTGAGAATCGAACCCAGGGCCTCATACATGCAAAGCAAGTGCTCTACCACTGAGCCACAACCCCAGCCCCTGTCAGTTATTCTTGCTCTCTTGCTCACCCTTATTGAAACTTTCCTTCTTTTTCCATCTAGGCAAGGTCTCTCAGAGATTACAAAAGGCCCCAATCATTTCCAAGTTTGAGGAGCCCATCATATTTAAGAATGAAGAAATGCTGAGAGGGTCCTAAAAGTGGTGGAATATTTAAGTCTTAACATTTAACAATTTTAATTGCATGATAAATAATCTTACTATTGCATGATAATCTTTTAAGATTCCCTTTTTTCCTCTGTGACTACATATGTGGCCTCATTGGAAGATAATATTAAAGTCCAATGCCTGCAAAATGTAAGGATTAAGTAAGAACCAGGACTTGGGAGAAGCGAGGCAGGCACTCCCACTCCCTCTGCTTTCCTACCTATCAGATAAGGAAAAATAACTGTTGAAGCTGAAGGAATTCTCCCTTCACTAGTTATTTAAGATTTAAATTGTTAATCTGAGGAATAAGCTCCAGTGAGATTTCAGTCACTATCTCTTGATTTGGCCATTCCAGTATCCCTTAAATCGCAAGTTCTGCCTTTATAATCAATTCGCTCACTCCTCAAACCTTCTTGTGTACATGCACATGACTTTAAAAAAAAAAAACTGAAGATTTCAAAAGATTCAGGGAGATGCGTAAAAAGAAAATTTTTTTTTTTTACATACTGGCCATTTGGCACAAATTAAACTTTAAAACAGCAGATATAGACTAGTTCTGTGACATAACAGTAATCGCCAATATGCTTTGCTCATGGAGTTGATATTTTGAGAAAGGTCAAGGATCCTCAGCCATTAGTCATCTAGAAACCTGAGAGAAGGCCACAGGCATAGTTTTTAGGAGGTAGTTGGGAACACAGAGTACAATGATATATTTTAATCTAGTTCAAGTAGCAAGTGCACAGGACCAACTCACCCAACTGCACACCGCATGATAATACCAAAACACGCTGTTCCAAACTTATGCTCCTAGACTTAAAGATCCTACAGACCTCATTCATGAAGTATTCCCTTTCGCTGTCCTTGCTCTCTTAAAGTACAGCACACTGCAAAGTGGCCTTCTCATTCTTATCAAGGTTAAACAGTGATATTACAGACACTGTATGTATACACTTAAAATGAAAATTAGAAACACAATAATATACTTAAAGATATACAGTTTTCATTTGTCAAATGTACCTCAATAAAGCTAAGAGGAAATAATTTTTTAAAAAACGACGACTCATTGAAAATAATAAAAACACAGGGCAACACCAAACCCTTCTTTGCTAGAACATGTACACTGAGATAACAAAACTAAAACACACACACACATACACACACACACACACAAACACACACACACAGAAGCTCACTAAATTATTTCAGATGATATTAGCAGGGCTTGAAGCCAGTTTTGACTTCATCTTCAAACATAACAGGATTCTGCCTAAGTTAAGAGATAAATAGCTGAGTGTGATGGCACAAGCCTATAATCCCAGCAGCTCCGGAGGCTGAGGCAGGAGGATCACCAAGTTCAAAGCCAGCCTCAGCAACTTAGGGAGATCCTGTTTCAAAATAAAAAGGGCTGAGGATGTGGCTCTGTTGTTAAGCATCTCTAGTTTCACTCCCCAGTACCAAAAAAAAAAAAAAAAAAAAAATTAATGGAAGTAGCATTTTGGAGTTGAGGTTTTCAAGTGTTCCAGAAGCTCAAGCTGAATGCACCTCCAGTCTGGGTAAGCAGATTATTTGAAAGACAGGAGTATGAGTCTCAACCTTAGAATCCTTAAAATCTTTAAATACTATTCCTGTTCTTTCTCCCTCCTTACTTCACCTGCTTTTTCAAATCTGGTATCAGGTCAAGGAGAAGAGATTCTGAGCCTGTTGCTTACGGGTCTGTGGTCTGTGGGCTCCCATGGTTCTCCATATCATGCCAGGGTTATGGAAGAAACAGATCAAGCACAGAGCCAATGAATTTTACAAATACTCGTAGTTTTCAAACATATGTTGACGCTATTGTGATGAATAAAATTGAAAAAAAAATTTTTTTTTTTGGCACTGGGGATTGAACTCAGGGTTACTTGATCACTGAGCCACATCCCCAGCCCGATTTTGTGTTTTATGTAGAGACAGGGTCTCACTGAGTTGCTTAGCACCTCGCCATTGCTGAGGCTGGCATTGAACTAGCAATTCTCCTGTCTCAGCCTCCCAAAGTGCTGGGATTACAGGCATGCGCCACTGCACCTGGCTAGAAAATTATTTTAAGTACTACTAAACTCATGTTATATTCCTGTTCTCAACTAATAATTAAAATCTAGCTGCTATTATCAAAAGTTCTTATGCTGAAAAAAAAGCACTGTTCTATAGCAGAATGTAATGAGTGAGTTAGAGATTTGGATATTTAAATACAAAATGAAATGGAATAGAAACAAGAGGATATTTTCACTTATGAAAGAAACTGCCAATAACAAGCATGTGGACTTAAAAAAAAAGAAAGAACAAAGTCTGGATATGCAAGCCAACAACAGTCTAACAACAATCAATAGTTGCTCTTAACAAAAGGTAATAAATCATTAACAGAATTTGAAACCCAGGAGAATCACCAATTTATAGCCATCTAATAACATTACTTTGAATTATGATGCTAACATTGACAAAAGAAAAATTGACAAATCTGCAATTAGCATAGGAAATTTTAACATCTTATTGTTTTAATATTTTTTTAGTTGTCGATGGATATTTAGTTATTTGTTTGTTTATATGCAGAGCTGAGAATTGAACTCAGTGCCTCACACATGCTAGGCAAGCACTCTATCACGAACTACAATCCCAGCCCTCACCATATCTTAATCATAAACTAATAGTTCATAGACAAAAGTATTAAGCCTATAAAAATCTTGACCAGTAATATGTATAGGCTGACCTAAATAAATAGGAACCCCTACCCAAGCAAAAGAGAATATACTTTCCTTTGAAGAGTTCATAGTACATTCACTAAAACTGACCTCTTACCATATCACAAAAGAATATCCAATTATTCTACCAATCCTATCTTGTAGGCACCTGCAATTGAATTAGAAATATAACAAAAAGATAATGAAAAGACTTTTGAAACTTTAAAATACATTTCTTTTTAAAGAGGAATTCACAATGAAAATTACAAAATACTTAAGAATGAACTACAGGGCTGGGGTTGTGGCTCAGTGGTAGAGCGCTTGCCTGCCATGCGTGAGGCACTGAGTTCGATTCTCAGCACCACATATAAATAAATGAATAAAATAAAAGTCCATCAACATATAAAAAATACTTAAAAAAAAAAAAAAAGAATGAACTACAAAGTATCTATAGCTATAGCCTAACTTGAAGTAGGGCTTCCAGCAAAATTAAGAAACTTAAATATGTTTATTTAAAAATAAGAAAGAATTAGATATGGTGGTGCATGCATGTAATCCAATCAATGTGGGAAGCTAAGGCAGGAAGATCACAAGTTTGAGGTCAGCCTGGGCAACTTGGTGAAACCCTTGTCTCAAAATGAAAAATAAAAAGAGCTGGGAATGTAACTCAATGGTATAGTGCCACTGGGTACTACTAAAATAAAAAATAATATATGTATGCATATATATTATATATTACATGTATATGAAAGATTAAACATAAAGACCTAAGTATTGAAAATAAAACTATTAAAATAAGAAACTTTGGGGCTGGGATTGTGGCTCAGTAGTAGAGCACTTGCCTAGCACATATGAGGCACTCAGCACCACAGAAAAATAAATAAAGGTTAAAAAAAAGAAAAACTTTGGAAAGCAGAAGCCCTTAGTTCAATTCCCAAGACCACTTTAAAAAAAAAAAAAAAGTAGACAATAAATATGAAAGAAGAGTTTAATAAAATAAATCTTTGAGAGGAAAAGACCAATAAAATAGGTAAATTTGTAATGTGAACAATAAGAAAAAAAGACAAAAGGTACATGGGAATGTGGCTCACTGGTAGAGCACTTGCCTAGCATGTGTGACACACTGGGTTCGATCCTCAGCACCACATAATTAAAAATAAATAAATAAAATAAAGGTATTGTGGCCACCTACAACTAAAAATTTTTTTTTAAAAAAAGAGATACAAGAGAGATCAAAATGATAATAATAGATAACTATAAATGTTTTACTAATAAATCTGGGAGTTTAGATGAAATGAATAATTTGTTAGGAAAGTATCATTATCAAAAGTAACATAGGGGGCTGGGATTGTAGCTCAGTGGTAGAGCGCTTGCCTCGCATGCGTGAGGCCCTGGGTTCGATCCTCAGCACCACATACAAAGCAATAAAATAAAGACATTGTGTCCATCTACAACTAAAAAACAAAATATTTAAAAAAAAAAAAAAGTAACATAGGGGGGCTGGGATTATGGCGCAGTGGTAGCGTGCTCGCTTAGTACGCATAAGGCACTGGGTTCGATCCTCAGCACCACATAAAAATAAAATAAAGATATTCTGTCACCTACAACTAAAAAATAAACATTTAAAAAAAAAAAAAAGTAACATAGGGGTTGGGGTTATGGCTCAGTGGTAGCATGCTCGCCTAGCATGCGTAAGGCACTGGGTTCAATCCTCAGAACCACATAAAAATAAATAAAGATATTCTGTCCACTTACAAATAAAAAATAAATATTTTTTTTTTAAAAAGTAACTTACAGGGCTGAGGTTGTAGCTCAGTGGTAGAGCATTTGCCTAGCATGTGTGAGGCACTGGGTTCGATTCTTAGCACCACATATAAATAAATAAAATAAAGGTCCATTGACAACTAAAACAATATTTAAAAAAAAAAAGTAACTTACAGCCAGGCACAGTGGCATACTCCTGTGATCCCAGCACTTTGGGAGGCTGAGACAGGAGTATTGCAAGTTCAAAGCCAGCCTCAGCAAAAATGAGGCGCTAAGCAACTCAGTGAGACCCTGTCTCTACATAAAACACAAAACAGGGCTGGGGATGTGGCTCAGTGGTCAAGTACCCCTGAGTTCAATCCCCAGTTCCAAATAAAAGTAATTTACAACACTCTTTTTTTTTTTTTTAATATTTTTTTAGTTGTAGATGGACACAATATTTTTACTTTATTTATTTATTTTTATGTGGTGCTGAGGATCGAACCCAGTGCCTCACGCTTGCGAGGCAAGCGCTCTACCACTGAGCCACAACCCCAGCCCCTTTACAACACTCTTAAAATCTGAATCAGATAATAAAAAGAAACTGAATGAGTAATCTAGTCTCTTCTTCCAAAAGACTCATGGAGTTTTAAGTACAAGTTAGATCAAACTATCAAGAGCAGATAATCTTTATTGCATATAAACTATTTCAAAGACCAGGAAAAGACCTTGTCTTATGAAGCTAAAATAACCTTGATAGAAAAACTGAACAAGAAAAATACAAGAAAAAGAAATTACAGGGCTGGGATTATAGCTCAGTGGTAGAACGCTTGCCTTGCATGCGTGAGGCCCTGGGTTCGATCCTCAGCACCACATACAAAGCAATAAAATAAAGACATTGTGTCCATCTATAACTAAAAAAATATTTTAAAAAAAAAAGAAATTGCAGATCAAGGTCTCTCATGAACAAAGAAGCAAAAATCCTTTTAAGATGTTAGCAAAATGAATTCAGCACTGTAGTTTTTAAAAAATTACAACCAAATAGGATTATACGAGAAATACCAGAATAGTTCACTATCAGAAAATCCATTTATGTACAAGACCACAAACCATCTTAACAGAGAAAAGGATAAAAATTGTGTGACCCTATCAATAGATACAGAAAGGGCATTAAACAAAAATAAACAATCAGGGCAAAAGGAAGTACGTCTATAAGGTACAGCTGATGCTCAATTCATCTAAAAATAAAGCAGTTGGTTAAATAATGTCCATGAATCTTTAAATATTTAAAATTTTATTACTTCCACCTCTTTCTAGTTTGTAAGACAATGTGATACATCACAAATTACACTTGTACTACTCCTTCTTTGGAAATACCGAGTAAAAGTGTAAATTGTCATCTCCTCTAAAACTGATATAAAATTCTGCCTGGGTGGCAGGGGATGGACTATACCATTCTCTGAAGATCAGGTGGCAGAAAGAATGTAAACTTGGATGCCATGAGACCACCAATGAAGACACTTATCCTGCCACTTACCTAGCTGACTGATGTGTAATGAGTAAAAGTTTGTCAAACTTCAGTCTTCTTATCTGTAAAAGGGGTTATTACTACCTTGAAATTGGTATCCTGGGAATTACATCAAGAAAATGAAAACAGGGCTGGGATTGTGGCTCAGTGGTAGAGCGCTTGCCTCGCATGCGTGAGGCACTGGGTTCGATCCTCAGCACCACATAAAAATAAATAAAATAAAGATATTGTTTAAAAAGAAAGAAAGAAAGAAAATGAAAACATATCTACCTTGCTCAATAATAGATGTACAATAAATATGAGTTCCCTTGGCACCTTGAGTTCTTTTCACTCATATGATTTCGATTACTCTGCAGACAGTGGAAACTAAAGTATTACA
The DNA here is from genome assembly GCA_004024805.1 of Geosciurus inauris. NCBI lineage: Eukaryota > Metazoa > Chordata > Mammalia > Rodentia > Sciuridae > Geosciurus > Geosciurus inauris. The sequence continues at coordinate 67,648 of PVHX01007657.1, forward strand.
TGTTTACAGTTTTATAGGCTTATTTCTTTTTTAAAACTTTTTTAGTTGTCAATGGACCTTTATTTTATTTATTTATATGTGGTACTGAGAATTGAACCCAGTGCCTCACACATGCTAGGCAGGTGCTCTATCACTGAGTTACAACCCCAGCCTGTTACATGCTTACTTCTTAATCATGAATAGTACACAAAGCAAAGGTTCAGTTTCTGTCAAGCTGTTCAGAACTCTTCTGCAAACTAATAAAATGACTTTATTCGTATCAAAAATATATACAATTTCACAAATCATTTTGTTTGAGAAAGTGTGTGCAAAACAGGAGTACCCAAGTACATTTAATACGGCAAGTCCAAAGGTGAACTATTTAAAGTCTGAGGGCTTGCCCTAGGTCAAAAATGCAGCAAGACAGCTGCATGTGATGTGAATGATTAATTCCCAGACACTTGGTCATCCACGTTGATAGACAAATATCTTCTCGTATAATGACAATGGATAGGATCACAAAATACTCAAGTTAACCAAAATTTTAGAAGCACACATTAGCCCTTGACAAGTAGAGACCAATGAGTGATATGATCAAAAAGTTAATTTAAAAAAAAAGATATTCTGGGCACTTCCACCCACAAATGTTTACAAATACAAATGATATCACAATTAGTTTGCTCAAGATCAAAAGCAAAGAAAAAGCTAAATATAAGTGCTGGTGATCTAAACATGTGACACTAGGGGCTGGGGTGTGGCTCAGTGGTACAGCGTTTGCCTAGCATATGTGAGGCACTGGGTTCGATTCTCAGCACCACATATAAATAAATGAATAAAATAAAGGTCCATTGACAACTAAAAAATATTTTTAAAAAAATGTAACACTATTACTTCAGGTCTAAGAGATCAAAGTTAAATACAAGCATGTTTTGGGGACTGGAATTGTGTCTCAGTGGTAGAGCACTTGCCTCTCTTGCGTGAGGCACTGGGTTCGATCGTCAGCACCATATAAAAATAAATAAAATAAAGATATTGTGTCCATCTACAACTAAAAAAAAATTTAAAAAAATACAAGCATGTTTTAATCATTTTCAAGTTTCTTTCTTCGTACACTAATATAAATTTTGGTAAAATTTTACAAGTATATACCATTATTGGCTTAGCTAAAGTTTAAGGATTAAAATAAGATAATCCCCCAGGAAACATATTAATGGCAATCACGTAGTAATAGTGTACCTTTTCACATAGTATTTTTGGAACATTATTTTATTCACTAGGCCTAGACATTTCAATATGTTTCAAAAATAATCCAAGCTGGTGAATCAATCCAAGTTTTGATGATTTCAAGCAGACTGTTCAAAACAGCACTAAGTGGTAACACTTTAGAGTTCTAAATAAAACTGCCATTTGCCTGCCAACAGACAACACACACTATGCCCTTTTCAAGGAGTTTATATCACAAGACCACCGCCTTTTGATATGTTCAGAAACTGAATAATCTTGGCTAGGGTCCAAGAACTGCCTTCCTTATTATTCATTTTTGCTCCTACTGTGAAATAAGGATGAAATTCCACTGAATACAGCATAGGCAATTTTTCAAAGGCAAATAAAATTGACATAAATATTTCCCACTTAAAAGGAATCAATTAGAAGCAAATCCACACTGACAGAAAATGAATCTGGCAGGTTTGATGCATAACTTATTTTCCTTCATTACAACACTAGCACCTATTATTCATTCTGTATTTGGCTATGAATCTTCCTTAAAAAACATTTACACGTTGTCATTCAACAGCTCACAAACTGCAAAGCTTCTCTGCTGCCCAATTCTAAATAGCTCTACCAAGCTTTAAAGACCTTGGTCAGTTGGCCCAACCTACCTTTCTAAGCTGATTTCCTAGCACCCTACCATGACTAGTCCACTCTTCACAGACCCCCATGACTTGCTCATGCCATCCATTGCACCTATTTTCCTTTCTACCTTCTCTGTCTTCCTGAATCCTACTTCCTACATGAGACTTTTTCTATTATGCCTACCTCTAATCATAGCTCTTTTTCTCTATATTCCTATTATGAAGTTAGTCTATATTACAGCTTTTGATTTAAAACTTAAAACATTTCTTTAAAAAAATTCCTCTGCAGCAGCCAAGTTCCACCTTTGTTTCTCCATGATACACAGAAAAATAAAATTCACATATTTGACATGCCCCATATACTCCCATGTATATACCTGGGACTGTGTATAATTCCCAGCCATAATAACTGTAATTCCACTAATTTCTCTCCCACTAAAGAGAGCATAATAAAAAGCAAAAGAATATATTATACTTCAATGGGAGTTTAAAAAGAAAAAAAAAAGTAAGCAGGAATGAGAGGGATATTATTAAACATGTGACTCTGAACATTCTCAATTTATTTTTTAAAGCACTAGTAAACTTTGGTTCTTTATTACTGTTAATAAATTACTTGTAACAGATCTCATAAGTGATCATTCATTATATACTGGTAAGAACTGCTATTCTATATAGGATTTACCCAGCTAAACAAATACAAAGCAATCAATAAAAATTAACCAATAAGTGTGTCTAGCCCATTGATCAAAGAGTTACACATAAATATTAATTAATGCTGCAGATGGATGATGATGATGACAATGACAACTGACAATGATGATACAAATGGAAATATGGAGTACAGAGGCTGACTCTCCTGCTGACAGTCTCTAAGGGAACAAATGGCTTCTCATGGGGTGAGCCTAACTGATATTTTAAAAGTACAGCATGACTGTTGCACTCCTGAAGTTCATGGTGATCAGAAATTGCAGCAGCAGTTTCTATGGCAATCATCATGCAACAGTATACCTCTTGTGCAACATTGTGGCTATTATTGCAATCTTGGTTAGGGTTAGTAAACTGTGTACTTTTATCTGCCTGTGCAGTCAGAGATAAAATAACTTCTGCTCCACCCAAGAAAAAGCCTTCCGGTGACAGTGTAAATCTTGTTCTATATTAAAATAGTTCTCTTTTACAATAAGGCATCTTTGGAGCACTGTAAGTCCCTCATAGAAAATTACTATTCAAATACAGATTGAATACCCCATACCCAAAATGCTCAGGATCAGCTATGTTTCAGATTTCAGAGTGTTTTGGATTTTGGATTTCTGGATTAGGGATGTTCAATCATTTTTAACTGATATTAACCCATTTTCCAAAATGCCCTTAATTGCCAGTCATACAAATAGTCTATTTTTTGTTTATGTTGAGAACCCTATTCCTGAAAATGTCATATTCTTCTCTGAAAAATCTTTAAATGTGTATCAGGTGGTTTAGGTATAAATCTATGCATAGGCCAAGAATATTCTGTTTTCACTAGCCCTGACATCCTAACACTCTAGGAAGAGAATGATTTAACAATAAATTTCTAAAACTTATTTTCTTTGTTACTCCTGCCTAAGTAGTCACTATTTAGAAATCCTTGTAAAAGAAAACTACAGAGGAAGCTTAGGTCAGTCATGCCCTGGAAACATCTAAACATCAAGCAAACAGTCCAGAAGAATGTCCTACTCAACAGTTCCAAAGATGTCATTAATTGTTTCCATCTGTTTCCCTCTATGACCCTGCCCCCTACAAGTCATCTACTGTTTTCTGCTTCATTTTCATTCTAAGAAAAATAAGAAAAACATAAAGAACCATTATGTTTTAAACTATACAATATTTATTTGCCTCCAAATCTGTTTGATTACCACAACTATATTGTTGTTTGTACTCTTGGCTATTTTCAAGTAACATTTCAGAGTGTGGCATATTAAGTTATATACTTTTTAAGTAAACAGCTCAGTAAATTTTTCGGTTGTTTATAATACACTGTTTTTCACAGATTGCTCATGGGACCAAAGATTTTCCCCCCATGGCACAATAGAAGTTCAAACCTCTGAATGGTTTTATTCATTGAATATCTTTACCTAAACCAATTGTATCAAGAAAAGTTATACAATGATAACTTTCTAACCCTGTCTTTCTTGCACATTTATTGGATAGAATTCCCCACATCAACTAGGGCTATTGGGCTACTCTGAAATAAAGTTTATACAAGAAAGGAAGAATAAATACATAATTCTTGCCTTTAAATTACCAATTAACAGAGTAAAAGCTTGGTGTCCTACTTGCCAACAAGTGTGATCAAATAAAATTTTGGTTGTTTTTTTTTTTTACAGTTACCTACTCCTTTGAAGATTTTATCACAACTAGGGCATACTCCTCTTTAATTTTTCTGAGTCTCCAAGGAAGCCTATGAGAATACATAGTATATTTCAAGGATACATCTCTGAGAATGATCAGAAATGAGTTTCCTGACAAAAATCCATTTACCAAATTATATTTATAAACTAGGATGTCAGTGTTAATAAAAAAGTAAGGTTTTTTCTTTTCCTTTTTTTTTTCTTTTTTCTTTCAGCATCCGAAATATCTGTAATAACAAACTAAGACGAGGCAAAGATGGTAGCCTACATCTGTAATCCCAGCTACTAGGGAGGCTGAGGAAGGAGGATCACAAGTTCAGAGCCGGCCTGGACAATTTAGCAAGATCCTGTCTCAAAATAAAAATTAAGAAGGGGGCTGGGGTTGTGCCGCAGTGGTAGCGTGCTCGCCTAGCACACGAGAGGCACTGGGTTCGATCCTCAGCACCACATAAAAATAAAGATATTGTGTCCACCTACAACTAAAAAATAAATATTAAAAAAAAAATTAAGAAAAGGCCTGGGGATATAGCTCAGTGATAAAGTGTCCTTGAGCTCAATCCCCAATACCATAAAAAGGAAGGAAAAAAGAGTAAGTTTTTTTTTTCAGCATCCAATATCTTTTTTTTTTTTGGCACCAAGGATTGAACTCAGGGGCACTCGACCACTGAGCCACATCCCCAGCCCTATTTTGTGTTTTATGTAGAGACAGGGTCTCACTGAGTTGCTTAGCGCCTCGCCGTTGCTGAGGCTGGCTTTGAACTCGCAATTCTCCTGTCTCAGCCTCCCTAAGTGCTGGGATTACAGGTGTGAGCCACCGCGCCCGGCTCCAATATCTTTTTAATAACAGAGAGGTATATTATTGAAAGATAACTTTTTAAAAATAATTTTTAGTTATACATGGACACAGTCTCTTTATTTTGTTTGTTTGTTTGTTTGTTTGTTTTTGGTACCGGGGATTGAACTCAGGGCACTCAACCACTGAGCCACATCCCCAGCCCTATTTTGTGTTTTAGGTAGAGACAGGGTCTCACTGAGTTGCTTAGCGCCTCGCCACTGCTGAGGCTGGCTTTGAACTTGTGATTCTCCTGTCTCAGCCTCCCAAAGTGCTGGGATTATAAGTGTGAGCCACCGCGCCCAGCTGTTTATTTTCATGTGGTGCTGAGGATCCAACCCAGTGCCTCACACGTGCAAGGCAAGCGCTCTGCCACTGAGCCACAACCTCAGCCCTGAAAGAAATTTTTGAAAGGTTATTTAGTGCAACTAACTACCTGATTCTGAAACTTTCCGTTCACTGTCTCATTGTGCTCTATACCTTCCTGCGGGTTAGCAGCAGTGTGGTATAAGCTACAGCTGTTTTTAATGTAAGGCAAAGGCAAGTTTAATTATATGTTTAATAGACAGCATACTATTCATCTTAATATTATTATGGTGATGGAATGACAGATAAACTAAGTAGGCTTGTACAGGGTAGACCTAGAGGAAACATTGGAGGTCATTAAGTCCAATGAAGGGGGAAAAAAAAGATACACAGAACAAAATCTACAAAAAACAGATTCTGCCAGTACCTTATTTCCTGACACATGAATTAAAAGAAACATAGTTCCATAGAAATACCCACTCAAGTTAGAAATAAGACATCAATGACTAAAATTTTTGCATCTGTTCAATGAAAATTAAAAAATAGAAGATAAAAAATAAACATTTTATTTTTATTAAAAGTTATGATATACAACCTATATACAGAAAATTACATAAAACTATAATATGATGAATAATTATAAAATAACCACCCCTGTCAACTCATCACGTAAGTCAAGAAATAGAACATTATCACCACTTTAGCAGCCCCTGTGTGCCTCTCCCTGAGTATAAACCTCTTCATCCCCCAGAGATACCACTACCTCGATTTTGGTGATCATTATCTCCTTATTCCCCTTTATCTTTTTAGCATATAAGTAGGCATCCCTAACCATAGTTTTTTTTCTGCATGTTTTTGAACTTTAAATAAATGAACTATTTGTCTATCACCAATTTCCTTCAAATTTTAAGATTTGAAGGAAATCTTAAAAATTTCTAAAATTTTAAGATTCATCCACTGCTTTTTAAAAACAAAAAATTTTAATTCTTTAGATATTTTAAAGTGAAAAACTCTCATTCCTTTGTATTAATACTATTAATATTCCAATTTATGACTACACCATGATTGTTTTAATCCATGCTCCTACAGATTGACCAGTGAGGTCAACTTGACAAATGATATAAATATTTTTAAATGAATTCTAGTGTGCATGTGCATGAGTATCTCCAGAGAACATACCTATAAGTGGAGTCATCTGTCTTCTACTTTACTAATACCAAACAAACTGTGTACCAATTTATGTTTCCAACCGACAGAGGTCCAGCTGACTGTTCCATGACCTTATCAATAACTGATGTTATCAGACTTATTAACTCAGGGATTTAAATAATTTGTACTTCTTCAATAGCTAATTAGATAGATCACCTTTTTGTATGTTTTTGGCCATTTGGATTTCCTCTCTTTTTTTAAGTGTTCATTCTAGTGGGGGGTGTTGATTTATTTAACAGTCTTGTCTTCTAGAAGCTCTAGTCTTTTGGGGGCAGGGAGGTAGCGTCTCTTTCATCAGTCTTCACTTTTACTTAGGACTTGACTAAAGTGCCTAACACCAATGACTAAAATCAACATAGTGGGAAAAAGAAGTGTTGAAAGGGCTGGGGTTGTGGCGCAGTGGTAGAGCGCTTGCCTAGCACGCGTGAGACACTGGGTTCCATCCTCAGCACCACATAAAAATAAAATAAAGATATTCTGTCCGCCTACAACTAAAAAATAAATACTTTTTTAAAAAAAGAAGTGTTGAAAGACAAAAATTTGACATTTCAATTGTAAACATACATTTTATATTAAAAAAAATTATTCCAGGAATCAGTTACTTTTTCTAACAAGATTATTCTGTCAAGCAACAAAATATTTTAATTACTCACTTAATAAATGCTGGTGGCATATCTCTCTTCAATATCTGATCCTCAGTGGTTTGAACAGTCTCTTTTCCAACCTACAAAAGGGAAAGATTCATAATTCAAATATAAATTTTCAGGCTTTTACAAACTGTTATTTACATATATTTGAAACTTATATTTTAAGACAAAATTGATCATTGAAATCTCTGAATTCAAAGGCAATTTCTGGATTTTTTGAAATATTAAGATTGCTCCCATAATATGCTTCCACAACATACTTAGATAACATAAATGGAATTACCCCTTCTACAGAGTAACTAATGTGAAGACATCATTGAGCATAGTAAGAAAAAGAGAAATTCATCATCAAGAAAATATATGTACATGTTTTTGTCATCCCCTCATGCCAGAGATTGAACCCAGTATCACTCTATCACCAAGCCACATTCCCCAGTCATTTTTATATTTATTTTTTATTTTTTTAAATTAGAGCTTTATGACTATACATAGTACTTGGGTTCATCCCAATCTGTTTTTATTTTTTTATTTTTATTTTTTTGGTACTGGAGATTGAACTCAGGGGCACTCGACCACTGAGCCACATCCTCAGCCCTATTTTGTGTTTTATGTAGAGAGGATCTCACTGAGTTGCTTAGCGCTTCGCCATTGCTGAGGCTGGCTCCTGTCTCAGCCTCCCTAAGTGCTGGGATTACAGGCTTGCGCCACCACGCCCGGCTTGTTTTATTTTTTTATTTTGAGACAGGGTCTTAAGTTTGAAGCTGATCTAAAACTTGCAATCCTCCTGCCTCAGCCTCCTGAGTCACTAGGATTATAGATATATACCACCATGGCCTGACCGAGACATGTTTAGCTGACAAAATGCTATATCTCTAAAAAATTACAGTAAGTATATGAATTTTACTTTATTATGGTAGATTAAAATGCCTATATAGAAAAAAAGAAGTTCTTGGAACTGAGGAAAATATTCGAAACAATCATAACTCTGACATTAGAAACCAAACATAACAATATGTGCCTTCACTATTAATAAAAAAAGTGAAGTTAAAATATGTTGTCCCCTAACTATACAGCAACTTAAAAAGAAGTAATATATAATCTGAATGTAACAATAGAACAGGTAGTTTTAAACCTTGTGAGTAGCAATATCAACTAGTATATTCTCTTTAGAAAATCATTTGCTAGTGTATATTAGGAAAGGCAAAAATATTATATCTAGGAATTCTACTTACGAGAATATACCCTACAAGCAATAATACCAAATGTGGTAATAACAATATTCACAAAAATATTCACAATGGTATTAGTTGTAATAGCTAAAACACTTTTTAATAATTTATCCAACAAAAAGGAACAATTAAAAAATTAAGATACAACTTCAGATTGACTACTATGAGGCGATTAAGGCAATGGTTATAAAGACAGCTCTATGAAAAAAATCTTTATGACATCTTCTTCATTTAAAAGAAGACATAAAAACGAATATACTAAAATTATAACAACAAAAAAATTCATATGAATATAACACTGAAAGAATAGAAAACAAAATGTTAACAGTAGCTATATTAATGCTTAGGAAGTTTTGAGTAAATTTGGATTTGCACTGCCTATTCCTCAATTTTTTTAATGTAGCAATATAATTTTTTAATTTAAAGAGTAATATTAAAGTGTTCTCTAAGCTATTTAGGTGAAATTATTTCCTAGTTGAAAGTTAAGAAATTATCTGTCATTTTCCATAAATCTTCCAAATAGTAATAGTAAAATTTTTAAAAAGTATTCACTCTCAGCACTACATACATGAAATTAAAAATTATCAAAATATTAAAAGTCACACTAATCAGATTATATGTGTGTATGTATTATACCACAAATTATACACCTCCTCACTTTCTTCAAGATAACTCCTATGCATATATTCCTTGGATATCAATTTTTCTTCCATTATGTCATGATTATAAAGTACTCTAAAAGAAGTAAACTTTAACAGTAAATGATGAAATTTGCCCATTTTATCAACATACAGCTACCCAGGAATACAAAATTATAAATTTAAATGACATTTGAATACAGAAACTTGTGAAAAAAATTTTGGTTACTCCTGTGAAATTTTTAAATGCAGATTGGAAAGTATCTCAATCCTATTTAGCCCCTTAACTTTTGAGTCTAAAGAAGAAAAAAAAATGGAGTAAGAAAAATTCCTAAATGCACAGTAAATCAGCTAAACAGAATAACACAATAAACCATTCTTAGGGAATACAAGTCATGCATAAATTAGTGAATACAAGTTTTTTCTCTCAAGCTAATAGCTCAGAAAAAGCAACACACACACTACTGTGTAATAGCCAGTACTTCTGTAGACAATAGACTATCTGTGTCATAATAAAAGCCTTTCAAATGAGCAGCTGGTTCTCTACAGTTTCTCAGATCAAGCATGACAGAATATTTCCAGATGTATTGTTCACTATATTTTCCAGCTGAAACTAACCATTCAAAAAACTGTGGGTCACAATTTCATGAAGTAAAAAGGATGAAGTTCAGCGAAGTCACTGGTTCATATTAAGTATGAAAAGCCTAGAAGGATATTCACATATAAGACACATGGAGCTTACTTTCATGTGCAGGCAGGGAGACAGAGACATAGAGAACAGAGATGAAAAAGAGAGATGAGTTCTTCTTAAATCTCCTTTAGAAAGTTATTAGTTATTCAGTATTGTGAAACATTTATTGAGCAAAACTACAAGTGCCAGGCACTGTTCTAGATACAAGGGATAGAGTAGAAAATTTAAAAAAGGTTTCCTGCCCTCATGAAACTTATATTCTAGTAGAGGTAGACAGAATACATGAGTAAACAAATAATGTAATTCCAGATAATAGTAAGGGTGATGTTATAGAGTAAGGGGTAGAAGTAGTGGGAGTCTACTTTAGAAAGAGAAGATAAAGCAATCTTTCCTAAAGAAATAACATCAGAGCCGGGCGCAGTGGCACATGCCTGTAATCCCAGCACTTTGGGAGGCTGAGACAGGAGGATTGCGAGTTCAAAGCCAGCCTCAGCAACGGCGAGGCACTAAGCAACTCAGTGAGACCCTGTTTTTACATAAAACACAAAATAGGGCTGGGGATGTGGCTCAGTGGTCGAGTGCCCCTGAGTTCAATCCCTGGTACCACAAAAAAAAAAGAAAAGAAAAAACATCAGAGCTGAGACTTTGAAGCTAAGAAAAAATCATTCATGCAAGAGCTGGGGGAGAGCAATTCAGAGGAAGTACCAAGAAAAAAGCCCTGGGGCAGGAAAGATGGGGTGTACTTAGGAAATCTGAAGGAGGCCCAAGAAGCTTAGGAAAGAAGAGAAATGCCTTGTGGTGATTAGATCAGGTAAGAAAGCCAGGACCAGTTCACAAGAAACCTTTCAGGCTAGGATGAGGTGTCTGGAATCCTTTCCAAGTAAACAGCAAGAGGAATCCTAAACAAGAAATTGGTATGATCTGATTTTGCTTTTAAAAGATGGC